>JAJOZX010000723.1:785000-902500 GCA_023014485.1 Bathynomus jamesi
ATCGAGTTTCTCCAATTCCACAGTATGCACGTAGTTGGAAATGATGATCTCAACATCTTGTAAAAAAAATGAGTATATGTTAACCCCCTTACCCCTTCCATAGCATCCCCCCCATTTTACTCTCTCCACAAATATAAACCCCAAATGTGACAATCATGCATTATATTAAGTCTTATTGAGTAGATTAGATTAATTTGGATAGATTATTTAGATAGAGTTTTAGATAGATTGAATAGATTACATAGATTAATTTAGATAGATTAGATGAATTATATAAATTATTGTCACGTTTTTTTGTTTAGTTTCAGATTGCTATTTTCAGATTGTTTATGATTGAATGAGTTATGATTTAATTCCGAATGAGTTATATTAAATTCAGATTGAATGATTCAATTGCTAGAATTTAACAATTAGTTTCTTGTTATTAGTGCTACTAGGCCTAAATAAGTGAAATCATGGCGACAAGAAGCAAAACGCACCATTCAACATTTGGTCACACTGCAGAATTTTCACCTTCAATGACTCCTTGAAAGGCTGACGTATTTAGGCATTAATTATTGGTAAGAAAACGAGAAAAACTGATTTCGAAAGGTTCTAGAACAGCAAAAGAATGTTACAGAATTGTCACTAAAGATGTAGAAGCCATTTCGGAGAAGTTTTCCTTTCCACATATAGGATTTGAAGGAATAGCTATAAAAGTTGAACGATTGATAGAATCTGCAGCAAAGCTAAATAAAGTACCATTAAAACAAAGAAACAACAGTTTTCTGCAGAAGGTGGAGACATTCGATGAAATGTTTGATATTTGCACTTGTACTTGTTACGATAAAATAAATCAGTCGAACGGATTGCAGATGTGATATTAGAGTTCCAATGATTGAGTGAGAGTCTTTTGTGGGGCAGAAACAAAGAAAAAACCAACTAGGACCAATCGACAAAGTAACGACTTCCGCAAGAAAAAGGACTCACGATAGAGTTAAAGGATTAGAAAGAAGAGCCTAGATATGAATGTCGCCTCAACCAGCAAACTGGACCCTTTACATATTATGGAACATGAGAGCATGGAAATTGATGATGACAGCGATGATATTGACTTTGTTCCAGATTTTGAGCTGAGAGAAAACCATCAGTACAGAATTATTTATGACAACTTAACAATAACAGCAGATAGATACCGTGTAAGTTACAGAGCTACTGCAGCTATAGTAAATGCAGCTTTGAAGGATATGGGAATATAAGACGAAACCAATATGTTGGATAGGAAAAAAGTGGAAAGAGAAAGAATACGTGTGGGTAAAAAGAACATAATCAAAGTGAAATCAGAGAACACACAGATTGAAGGCATCGGATTTGATGGTAGAAAAGATCAAACTAAGACAAAGAAGGGAATGGAGTACGAAGAACATTATGTAATAGTCAAAGAACCTAGTGATGTTTACATGGATCATATAGCTCCAGATAACGGAACTGCTTGTTGTATTGCAGATGAAATAATAACTTTTATAGTTGATTCTAATAGCAAAGAATCCCTCAAAGCTTTGTTATGCGATGGCACCCCAGTGAACACTGGCATGATTGGTGGAGTGCTAAAATTGATTGAATTATATCTGGACAGGCCGGTACAATGGCTGATTTGCCTTTTGCATGCAAACGAACTGCCCTTCAGGCACGTATTTGAAGCAATTGATGGAAAAACTTCGGGACCAAACACCTTCAAAGGTTCTCTTGGAAATAAACTCCGAGAGGATTTGACCAAACTGGATATAGTTGATTATACCCCTGTAGAGGGCAACATTAAAGAAGTTTGGCCGATATTGTTAAAAGTTTCAGCAGTGACCAAAAATATATGTATGAAATGTGCATTAGCATACAATCTGGACGCATCTCACAAGCGTTAGCCACCAGATCCCCAGGTGCCCTCCATCATGCAAGATGGCTAACACGAGCAAACAGGATCCTGCGCTTATATGTCTCTATACGGAATCCAGACAAAAACATCCAAGACCTAGTAAAAATTATAATGCTGGTTTACGCTCCAGGCTGGTTTTGGATAAAGTCTCATCCAAAGGCAAATGAGGGAGCATCCAATTTTTGATATATCATGCACTTGCTTAAAGGCTTAGATAAAAAGCATCGGATGATTATGTGATCTGAAACAAATAACCTCAAATATTTTACTCCAAAAATATAATATCAGTAATATTTATGTGTGTAATAGCGAGAGTTTATCAGCGAGGCAAAGTGAACAAAATGTGAGATATTGAGGGATGGAGATAAAATGCTCAAAATGTTAAACATTCAGATCACCTGAAGATCAGGGCCCCCAGCCTTCTTTAATTAACTTTATAAGGTTAACTAACGAAAATATCACGACCTAACTTAACCAATCGTCAAGGGTGTACAGTTGACCTAACGATTGGTTAGGTTAGGTCGTGATATTTTCGTTAGTTAGCCTTATAAGGCTAACTGGAGAAGGCTGGGGCCCTGATCTTCAGGTGATCCAAACATTCTTGTAGTTTTGAGAGACCTAAGGTCTGTTTCTTTTCCTCTCTTAGTATATCTCAGTCGTGAAGTTAATCATCGCTTAAACAGTGTATTGCATATGAAAATAAAAACCCACTCTAATAGACAGAGTTTATTTCCACAACAGTTTCGACGCCCACTGGCATCCTCCTCGGGTGGATACAAAAACACGAATGAACCAAAACAAGAGGGAAAAACAGTCCAGGGACCGACCGTTAAGAAATTCGCACCTAGGTTAGATCCCATTCTTCCGACACCGGAAGGGCATTTTCATTAAGTACATTCGCGCAAATTTAAAACTATCTTCCTGTTCTAAACATACAGATTCTATTATTTATTTTTTTTTTTTTTTTTTTTTTTGACTTTCCCGTAGAAAAAAGAAGTTTTTTGCATTTATTAGTGTATTGCATAATTTTTTCCTTCTGTACACTTTAAACTTCGTTTTAAGAACCCGATAATGATTGGACTTATGTTTAAGATTAAAGACTTCCGTCCATCGCTGATGTGTTTCGATGCAGTCTATTTGTTCACTGGTCCTCTTTGTAACTTTGAGCCAAAAAGAGCCCTCTCCCGTTCGAGACCATGTGTTTTAACCACTATACTGAAACGTCACTAAGGAAGTGCATCAGTACAAAATAGTTCAAACAGGATTAAATCCAATACATATACTATGAACAAATTAAACTATAATTCATGACAGTTCATATTTTTAATTTCAGTTTGGTTAAAAAATTACACACACACATACACACACACACACACACACACACACACACACACACACACACACTTCTGTCAGTGTTATGCAATGATGTACAACAGCAAATAAGCCGATACCAATTGGTTCCTCCCTGTGCGCTTCTACAGGATGTGCACACTGTCATTTCACCTCACTAAAATACTAACTGATTTTTGTTTTTCTTTCAGATCCATTTATCACTTAGCTGGCTTGCCAGTTCTTGGCTTATCTTTTACAGTTCTCTTGTGAACAGTTTCTTTTCCCATCTCAACAGAGTCCTTGTTTGGAGGAGCTGCACGACTAAATCGGTCCTGGAAGTCTGCACGAATATTTTCAGTGGTTCTGCCATTACTTGGTCGCTCATGGACCCAGCTACTAGCCAATATGCGTTGTTCAATCGTATAGTTGCTGCTATCACGTATTTCAAATGGATCTGAAAGAAAAATGAAAATCAGTTAGTATTTTACTTGGGTGACAAGACATTGTGAACACCTTATACGATTTATTGCAATTAATGCACATGCTACGTTGGTCAGTCTTTACCTCGTGACTAAAAATTAAGGACTTTCCTATATTAAAACTTATAAGTAAGGATATTTCAATTATGATATATATACAACGAGCTCTCTAATCCTCTTGCAGTGGAATCGGAAGAGGTGGTGTTCTATTAACATAAATAAATAAAGAAATTTTACAATTGAATCATTCTTCCCCCATTTCCAAACAAATTTACAAGGTCCCAACTGTGGAAGGAACATTAATATATCGTTCCCTAAACGAGAACGTGAGATCTACTACGTTTGAAACAAAACTGGATGGCGCGTAGCCTCTAACCATATATAAAGAAAATCAGATTTAGGATACTCAGACAGTTATTCGACCAAGATGGCTAACAAGGATACAGAAAGAGCACAATTATGTAACCAGAGGTACACGTGTGTATTGCATGCAATCGCACGTCACGCTATATAACCATCACAAACCACACAGATATACACATTCACTCACAGCTCAACATATATTTTTAATCGATTGATTTTAACATCGTTATATAATTTTGGTTAGTGTTTTGTTATCCTTTTTAGATTTTCAAGTATTTTTATAAAGCGTTCGCAAATGTGAACAACGGGCATTATGGGAAATGTTATATGATAGTCCCAGTGAGAAAAAAATAGTGCCCTCTTTTGTCTCAATGGTGCACAATTTGTCCGTGTATGTGGGCAAGAGATACTTGTAAATATCATATAATAAACCAATCAGATGTCAGACATTAATATGTAACAACGTGGCAGGCGTAAAAGTGTCCCATTATGTGGACTAAAGGCATTAAGGGTTAATATTCTAAACTTAATTAATTACTTATTTTGAGTGTCAATGACCCTAATATTTCGACAATAATAAATCCAGTCCAACTCACATACAAACGTGCATTCTCTCACTCATGCGCGAGCACACACACACGCGCGCACACGCACACACACACACACACACACACACACACACACACACATTACCATAAAAACTAGGCGTCATAATTAGAATCATTTGGGCTTGTGTGCACACACACACACACACACACACACATATTCGCATGATTTCATTCTTGTCTCCTAACCTCACCAGTACTCGCATCTTATCAACTAACATGGATAAATACCGCTTACTTACCACTTAATATAATTTTTATCACAACATGAGCTTTATTTGACACTAGTAAAGCGTTTTAGTGTCCGAACTTTAATGATTTTAACAAAGTTTCGTGTTTTTATTTTTCATCTTACATGCATCACTACATACATTATCCAAAATTCTCATTCTCGATCGGTTGCCAATGGCACAGCTTCAGAACTAGTAAATGAGGTCAGGCCAATAAATTCGCGGAATCACCTTTACTGTATTTTGAATAAAACAATTCCGCGAATTCATTGGTTGGACCTCGTACATTACATACCTTAACCTATACTATTGGTTGCCTAATCATATTTTTTAACATTAAAACTTTTCGGACCTGACGCTTGTCGATGCTAATGTTACTCCATAGTAGGCCACAGATACGGAAAACCAAATGAAGAATATCTTCATGGTTTGAAGAATTAACTTTGAGTTGAAAAGGTCAGTGAAGTTTTCTTTTAAATAGTAACATAATCTCTTAATGAAAGATTCGTACAGTTTCGTCTCTTTGCTTTCAGTATTCTGCAAATGAATTTGAAGAAAAGAGCAAGTATATTAATATGCAGACATTAAAATTCAGAAAACGTATAACGAATTAAAAAACTTAAAACTAAAAATGTTAAAAATATCTAAGAAAAGGATAAAATTACAATACTTGCGTGAAAATTAATTAAATAGTTTAAAACCTGCAAAGGAAATTTGAAAGGAAAATGAATAACTTCTGACTTCTTCAAAGCAACGGTAAGATTAAAAAGGAGACCAGCTCCTGTACATTGCTGTACAGCTCCTCTTAACTCTATAAAGAAACTTTATAGCCTTCATAAGATCTAATAATTAATTAAAATTAATTAAAATCGAAGATGCTAAAAAATTTAAAAAATTAAACTTAAACCTTTCGCAAATCACTAAAAAGTACCTTATTAGCTCCTACTGACGTATAACTTCACTACTGCCATTTTTACCATAGGAACGAAGTTTCCATTTTATAATCAACTATCGTATTTAAAATATGCTAATTTCATTAAGCACTTTTAATTTCATAATTTATTATTTTTATATTTTTTTTATTAAGCATCATTTATTTCTACTAAATATACAATAAATCATTTAATTTGAAATTATGTATCATTTTGTAAACTTTATATTGTTTTTATCATCACTACTATTATTATTTTTTGTCATCACTATTGCCATCACTTATCACTGACTTTTTTTACATAATAAATAAACTAAATACCATTAATTCTACGTAGCAAGCCTCCATGCTTCCAACGACATATTTAGATAAGAGTATTGTAAATATTAATGTGAATATAATGTGGTATTAATGTCATATCAAATATCTAAAAATTGTAAAACTCTCTCATTTGTATTATTTTCCGAATAAAGATTTTTAATTTAAATTTAAAATTTTGAATGTTCATAGTAATACTGTACGTCACCCCAACAAACTGAAAAATCTATACTGAGGAAATTATTATTTGTCAACTGAAATTCATTTTGAACATACCAACAAAGTTACAAGCAACGAGATGGTGTATCGATGGATATACATTTACAGGAATTATATTCGCCGACTTTTACGTGTCATAAACTGAGAACAAAATAATGGATGAGAACAATAGTCTTAACTATCGTTAAATATTTTACGTTAATGACACTTTTGTTATCTTTGAGAAACTTGATAACATTCATCTTTTTATGAGAAAATTGAAAGAAACCAGCAAATTAAAATTTATTTTCAATAAAAACGTCAATGATAACATTCCTTTTCTTGACATTCATTTACGTATAATGAATGGTGGAAACAAAAGTGTATATATACACAGAGGACCAGATTAAGGGTATGGGGGGCCCGGTGCAAACTTTTTGTGGGGTCCCCTCTGGGCTCCGGCCTCCACGACATGATCATATCTTCTGTAGCTCTCACAATAACGAACCATAAAATGTTTATTTGCTACGCAAAATGTTACTTCTTTATTAGATACCTATACTATACTTACAATTTGCAGTCAGTGTTACAACACAACATAGGTTAATATATACTTGTGAGTTATAACAGACTAACAAGTGAGGATAATAGCGATAAAGGTCAATATGTAGTAAATGCCACGACCTGCATTTCTAGCAAGAAATACATTTTTCTAGTGTAATTTGATGAGCTTTATTCAAATGAAAGCTTCATTTGTTGTGCAAATTTCTTAAAATATATCGAACGACTCTGGAAGGATATCAAGAGTTGGGTGTTTCGTGCAAGCAACAAAAAATATCACTACTCTCAGTACTTTGTCAGATGGTTGTTTGTTCATGACCATTTTTCGGATCAACGACTGCATTCATTCCTTCGGCAAATTTCCCTTTTATATCCACCACCAGAAGAGTAAATATAAGGTTAGTAATTCTGTAGGTAATTTTACGTTGTTAGGTTAGGTTCCCTTTTGGTACATTTGCACAACAGATAAAGCTCAGATTGGAATAAAGCACATCAAATTACACTAGAAAAATCTATTTCTTGCTAGAAATGCAGGTCATGGAATTTACTGCACATTAACCGTGATAAATGAGCACTTGAGTACACTTATAGTGTATGTATAATATATACATACACTTGCTAAGCAGTGATCCCGAAGAAATATCAGTGATATATATACGAGTACTATTCATATACCATACAAATCTCTCAAAAACCTGTGCATTTTTGCGGATGCAAAATCAGATAGGATTTCCTCTAGGCTGACTGCTCGGAGAACACTATTTCCGTACTAAGCATAGCTAAATTAACGGGGCTTTATGAGTCATAGTTGATCGTAGGTCATCCTTAACCAACTTGAGCTTGGTAAAGATTCTTTCGCCACTGCAGTTTGTAACCATCAGCGACAAGTAATAATTCTGAGCAGGACTTTTACGTTTGGATATGTGTCCCTCAGGTTCCTCCGAATCAATTTTGTACATCGCTGCTTCGATGACATCATTCTCTTTAGTATCCATTGCTAATGGAATGAACTGAATCAACTCGTCACCAAGACTATTCTTGAGGTCTCAGATTGGAATAAAGCACATCAAATTACACTAGAAAAATCTATTTCTTGCTAGAAATGCAGGTCATGGAATTTACTGCACATTAACCGTGATAAATGAGCACTTGAGTAAGGATAGAGTATAAGGCAGAGCTCACAAGTAAAAAACTTGAAATGAAATGATAAACATAATTATGCTCACTATATGATAATATAGTGCAGTTTCACCATTTGCACCATGGTTAATCTGGCCCTGTATATACACTAAACAAAGTGACCACAACAAACAGTATTCACTCCATTACTATTCATAATCATGATAGGCTATAGATGATGAAGTTACCAGTGAGGTTCGTCACGACTTGACAGATCTGCTTGGGGCTCATGTGTTGCAGTTCACGGAAGAATTCAAACCAGTCGTTGATTTCGGCGTAAGCACTTGTGCGTTTATGAAAGTCCGCTAACAACATATCAATGACTGCGATAAATCCTTCCACTCGGAGAGTATCTCTAAGATTTAGCGTGCACTCGGCTGAGTGTCCGGAGGAAGGCTAAACTCACGCCTCCCTTACAATCCCAATGGGAAATGACCACTGATTATTTTCAAAATGAGGTTGTTTTTTGTGGGGGTCCAAAATGTGGGGGACCCGGTGCAGTTTCACCATTTGCACCATGGTTAATCTGGCCCTGTATATACACTAAACAAAGTGACCAAAGTGTATACATCAATTCTTTGTCGTACTCTTCATGGAAATATATCATATCAATTTTCAAACTATTGGTACACAGAGCTTTCAAAATTACATCTAGCTGGAACCTATTTGACTTAAAACTCAAAAGAATTACCCAAAATCTCGTAAATATGTAATGGTTACCATAAAGGTAACACTGAAAAAAAAAAAAAAAAAACCTGAAGTTTTTCTGTTTGAATTTCTTCAGTTAAAGCAATAACCACATCTTCCGCTGACGTTTACGCCTTGAAACCAAATTGACATACGATTTTCTTAAAAATTTTCTCCATGGTCCGGAAGTTAGAAATTAGATGATAATTTATGGCTGCCTCCGGATTACCATTTTTAAATATGCAGATTACTTTTAGAAGATTTGGACAGTATCCAGTCTGAAGAGAGTAACTACAGAGGACGTAAGCGGTACAGAAATAATGTGACAAGTTTTATAAATTTTGTTTAGTATGGAATCTGTGGTGCAGCTTCTGTTTTAGCGTTGAATTGCTGTTTTCACGTTAGATGAGGTTATTAGGAAGAAGAAGGAAATTGGGGGGATGCACGAGGGAGCATTTTACCTGTAAGAAATATTTCTCGAGTTCGTTGGAGATGGTCATTAAAACAGTAACAATTATTATTTATAAGAAGTTTGTGGAAAATCGTCCTCTTTTGGTATTTTGTTAATTAACATAAATTTAGTTAGTTAATGTTAGTTTTGGATCACTATATAATTAAAAAAAATTATCCGAGTAATAGTGTTGTTCTGCTTCAGTAAAACCATACAGAATTCGCTTTACTAAATTCTAAACAACCAAAACAATTACAAATAGAATCTGTTTAACTGAATTTTAAATAAATAATAAAATAATGCGAACAATAGTATCCGCTTCGCGATATCCTGTAAATAATAAATGACGTCCAGACTTTAATAATTTACGTCATACATACTGCCTGTTTAATCTTCTCCATGTATTCAAGAAGGTCTTCATCAGGAGGCAAATCCCGTTTGTTGCTTTTACCAATTTTTGTCAGAAATTTCAAGGCACTTTCATGTTTTCCTTTTAGGATCAACCATCTTGGAGATTCAGGCAAAACACTGAATAAAAAGAAAACAAGGAAACATTATTCTTTTGTCTTTCCATCATGAAAGGAAACGAACCCAGTATGTTATACATCAGAAATATATTCAGAAATTTTTAATGTACTGTATGTAACAAGTGCATCGTTCCGTATTTGTAAAGGGTGCCGCAGGGAATACATATATCTGTCCATATCTTTGTTTTATCTGTCCACTAGACTAATTTTGTCATGATAAAAAGTTTTGTTAAAGAACAAAGTACAGTAAATGAAGTCACATGCAAAGAAGTGAACCCGTATTCCATTAACAGGCATTGACAAGTGCCTTACTATAGTGGCTACGTTTGTGGTGCGTACAATTTATGAAATCTGAATAAAACTCATCTAGTGTACTCCATATCTCCCCGAGAGATGTGGCGAGTAAGATTTCGGATTCCGAACTAGATGATCCTACAGGTGCTAAATAGGATTCATGGCAGAACTTTGGGGTGCGAAGAAAGAAGCTTAATGACTATTATTCCCTTCCATTGTGCAGTTATAAGAAATCATATTTGGCTCTGTCTTTCTTTAAAATATACTGATTAAAGTTAAGTAGGTATAATGTATATACACAGTAGATGGTTCAAGATTTCTATGTACCTAGCAAAATCTAAACGTCCATCAACGAACACCAAATAGATTTTTATCGTACCACACTTGTGTCCCCACTATGACAATTATTTCGCTCCGACACCTGAACAATCGCCGATCTTACCTTTCCCACCGATCTATGTACTTGCACTCACGTATACTTGTCTCACCCCATACCATTTGCAACAACCTTATGACAGGCCCTTCCCCATCTGGCATCGCAATGATGAAGCATTCACCTTTCATCGAGCAGGACAAAAAGGATGTGGTGTTGATCGACCGGCTTAAGTCAGTCAACCTCGAGGATGACCTCGTCCGCATTTCGGACGAGGAAATTGGGGTGCTCTGAAATCCTGCCCCTGGAGGGGCCCCTAAAGGTCTCGCATTCGATATGAGGGCCCCCTTACTTAAGTTCCTCACCCCATTTATGGGGTCTCACCGTCCTTAATGAAGGGCATTTGGCCCTTGAGGGACCCTTGCGGCCCCCCTCCTCTTTGGGGAAAAAAGTGTCGTCTTCACCTTCCTTAAAAAAATAAAAAAAAAAGATTCATCCTCGCTTTCCTTAAAAAAAACCCTTCTCAGTCTTTTATGAGAAACAAACACTCGAGTACTTTTTGTTCCGGTGCGCTCATCGTGTTCGCGGTCCCCGTCAGTTTTAACTGCAGGGAGAGCAAACATTCTGACAATAACAATAAAAACTTAAAACAAATATCTTAAAAAGGGTTTAATAGAGATCACAAGATTATGCATCGACCTCAAAACATAAAAGAGATGTATATTATTATAATCCAATACCATATTATCTCTCCAAATGTATTATTGATTTCGTATGTTAGCAATTGTGAACATCACAAAATACAAACTCAGATTAATCACGTTTTAAATCATTAACAATTTATTTGTTTAATATTTGTATTATATGAAGTTAAATAAAAATATTAAATAAATTTAAAATAAAACATTTTATTTTCAATTACAGGGGTAACTTTTGCTTTTCTAATTAAAATTCGTTTATTCTACACTAATATGAAATGAAGCGAAATGGAATGAATTGAAAAGGCTTATTGGCAGACTATAGTCCATGAGACAAATATTATTAAACTACATTATGCAGCTAAACTTACAATTAAATGTTTAACCGGCAGACGTATTATTATTTAGCTTCGATTACCATCTTAAACATTATCTGTCTATCGTCATTATATATATATATTAGTGATGTAGGTCACATCCGCATCCGCATCCGCGGAACATCCGCACATTTTCTCGCATCCGCGTCCGCATCCGCACTTTGGACTGCGGATGTCGTGCGGATGTGGACCGTTGAGATAAAACGTCATTAATAAGCTGAAATTATCAAATTCTACTATATTAATAGAACTAGTTCATTGTGCGCAAAAGTGATGCAAGCGACAAGACGAGAGGCTGTTCTTGTATGAAGTTACTCTCTTGCAACCTACTTAGATCCACGTTACAAAGCTAAGTTATTTTCACCTAGTACATTAGAACGAGTTAAATCATCACTTGGCAAAGCAGTTGAAGAGCTTCAATCTCTTGAATCTGTCGCTTCGCCACCCACCAAAAGAATAAAAGTTTCAGTGACAGAACCAACACCTTCAACAAGCAAATCTATCACAGAATCTGTCTCTCAGTTTCTTGAGTCAAGCAGCAATGACGAGACCTACGCGATGTCAAAAGATGTAGTAAAAATGATCGAGAGCTATCACCAAGAAAAACGCCTGGCTGCCTGTGACAATCCTATTAGTTGGTGGAAAAATACGCAGAATATCTATCCATACTTGAGTAAACTTGCAAGAAACATTTAGCCTGTCCTCCAACAAACGTACCAAGCGAGAGATTATTTAGCAGTGCTGGATTAATATATGATGAAAAGAGAACAGACTGGCAGCAGAAAAGGCAGAAAAATGAATGTTCCTTAAGCATAACCTTCCTATAATTAAGTTTGAACATTAAACGATGAACATCTTAGTTTACTTTATTTTAATTACTCATTTATAAATATGCCTAATAAAACTTTAAACTTAATATAAATAGTTATCAAGCTAATTAAAGATCTCTTTCTATAAGGGTGGAGGTTGGGGAAAGAGGTCGGTGGGGTGCATTTGAGTTGGGTTCACGTCCCTCATCCTGGTAACACAATTATGGTTTCTAATTGTGGCTGAAACTCAACAAAATATAACGAATTTATTTGCAGACGAATTCACAATTGATTTCTATATTAGTTAGATGCTTGATATTATTTTATATGTTCAGAGAAAAGTACAGCAATTATTGTACAATTAATCAATTATACTACATTATAGCTACAGCTCTCTCTATATAATAACTTATTATATACGTTAAACACAACAAATCTCGAATATATCCTAAAAATAACGAAAATATAGACATCCGCATCCGCATCCGCGGATGTTGAAATCAAACATCCTCATCCGCATCCGCATCCGCGGATGTGAAAAAAATGACATCCGCTACATCACTAATATATATGAATTTCACAATTAAGCACGTGAAACGAGTGGATGTTGCAAATATATATATATATATATGAAAATGAAAATGAAAATGAAAAGGTTTATTGGCAGACTATAGTCATATGACAAATATTATTAATACAATGACAGTTCATATACTAAGGATAGAAATATATACAATTGATTAGAAATAATACTGCACTGTCGAAGTTAAGTGGAGCTACAGACAGACGTTTTCGTACCAGGAAGTCCATAGCTTAGAGGATAAATGGCAGGATTCATGGATAGCTTGGATGATCGGGTTGGTTGATTTTTAATTCTTTGCATTAGACTGTGTTGAGCACGTCTTGTTACCTCCGGGAAGATCGGGACATTGCGGGTAGCAAAAATTTGCGAAGCTGAGCATCTCGGGGTAATTTATTTAAGAGTCTAAAAGACCTGTTGTACAGCAAATTTAGGGTCCTGCCAGAACCTTTTTTATAATTCACCAAGAGTTGCTGACCGTATATATTACTGCAGGAAGTACGAAAGAGTGTGTCTTTAGCTTCACTTGTACAGAGACGAAAGTTCCTTATGGTCATATTCGCTTTAGCACACAGGCTTCGAGATTGTTTTCTTATATCCGAGTCATCACTGAAGGAGCTGGTAATAGTTTGACCCAAATACTTAAACTCTTGTACTTCCTCAATTACTTCACCATTCATTTTAAACCTTATATCAGCTGGCTGATTACAGCTTTTAGGATGAAGTTGCATAACCTTAGTTTGTATGTATATATTATATATATATATATATATATATATATATATATATATATATATATTTGATAAGTTTTACTGATTTAATGTACAGTATTTGCATACTTCTTTGCTAAGCATATTAACCACAATTGGTAACTCAGTTCACAATCTTGCCAGATTTTCCAAACTAGTCAATAATAAACATTTTAAACGTACGTAATTTTTTCTAGTAATTTAACTGTAACGAGAAGTATTTAATTATTATTGTTACCAACTATTGACTATAAACTACACAGGCCTGCGAATAAGAAATTTGTAAGTGATGTTTTCTTACTATTAGTTGATTATATAATTCAATTATTCTGATTTCGAATAAGGTATCCATTTTTCTATCACGTAAGGATTTTCTGCAAACTGGAAGGGAAAAGCAGCTACATAAATAAATATTATTTATTGCAACTTACATTAGGTACCTATTTCGTTTTGTTATGCTAATTACAAATGCAAACAACTTTAAAAAGAAAGAATGCTATTTAAGTCAACTACATATACGTCTTTATTAAGACTGAGTTTTCTTGTGGATCTATGCAATGATCTTTTTCTTTTATGTAATAATTCTGTATCAACCCATTTCAACATCCAGCAGTAAGCAGTCGACATACTGACGTCACACCTCCAATGATATCTTAGTAGTTTTTAATCAAAATTAAAATGACTCAGTTTTAATGAAAACTACTTACATGTGTAATATGAAATATGACAGTTTGTGAAATTCTGTACGTAATGTCGAAAAATTGATATTATTTTCGGAACCAGCGTGCAAAAATTACTATATAAGTGACAAATTATTTCGAACAACAAAACCATCTACTAGTCACTATTATGCATTCATATTCAGAGATAACTGCGGACACGTCTCCTTTTATAATGTTTCAAATGTAAATTTTAATTTCAAAGCGCTTTATCATGTAACATTGGAGGATATATTTTAAATATTTTTACTCGAAATGAAAATTGTTGATTTATTCCTACTGTCGTTAATCCATTATTTTTGACGAATACATAATTTAATTTTTCTTTCATTTATAACACGAATTTCATTATACGTGAAATTAAAAGAGAAGCATTTTTATAATGCAAATTGTGTAGACGAAAACACGAAATATAATATCTCTATAAGTACACGTTTATTTTAAAATTATTGAAATATGCAAGATTGAAAATTGAGTAATGATTATAGAATCATCAGGCTCATTTTATAATAGTGTTACACTAAATGTTGCAAAAGTCGTTTTCTACGCACATTTACAATACAGAAAACGGAATTTTGGTTAATGAGAGGGATAGCCGCAAATTAAATATATTTGTTTAGGATCATTCTATAAATTTAAAACTTTACCTGCAAGCAATTAGCTTCGCTGATTAATATAATTTCTTAACAATAGTTTACTAATCCACATTTTCAACAACTTTCCGAAATTATACAAACAGGCAGGGATTGCGAAATTTCCATAACGTTATATTACATTATAATACGCTATCATACGTTTAAAAAACGTCTGGAATATGAGTTGCTGGATATACATATTTGTATATTGAAGGAAGAGCCCTTAATTTTATCGTTGCAAAAATACATGACTGCATATATAAAAAGCATTCGTTTTTCTCATTAAGAAACTATGAATTCTGTTGGTAACCATTAAACAAATTACATAATGAAGTACACAACGAATTGAAATTATGGCTAAATATGGCAACTATCTGTGCATTGCAATTTGCAACACAGTGAATGAAGCTATTTAAGTCCAGACTCTAATCGAAATCATCACTCTTCATCTAATAAATTGAAATGACCATCAATAACCAATAAAAACATTGGTGCCAATAATCCAGCTGGGTTGCAGCACCTTAAACAGAAAAAAAACAAAAACAAAACTCTTCATGCAATCTTCACTGCAGAAAGTTTGTTAATACTTCACCTCCTTCACCAGTTTGTGAGTATTTTAAAACTTTTTTAGCATGTTATCTGATAATAATTATTTTTCAGGATAGGCTTTGAGTAAAATTCATTCTAGATGTACGACTCCTTTCTTGTTCACGAATAATGAGTACAATACATTGTGCACATTTGGTTGGTAGGTAATGGGTACCCCTGCGTATACTAGTGATTAATACAGCAAGATGCTGGTGGGCGTGGTTAATATTCCACGTTGAACTGTGGAACTGTGGATATAAGATTGAGGGATAAGCTTAACCTTCGTCAGAATGAAAAATTCGACCGGTAGCTAAACCAGGGATAATCAAGGATATATATATATATATATATATATATATATATATACTGTATAGTATTTGCCATTTACCATTACTTATTCGGACAATAGTGGATTTCATTTCCCTAGAAGAGTTTCTTGTTCCATGCACGGTCTGTGTATATATATATATATATATATATATATATATATATATATATATATATATATATATATACACTGTTTTTCGCGCTGATTTTATTTTATTAAAACATTTCAAATTCATTGTAATGAACGTGCTAAAGGATATCTATCCACAAATTTCGGCTTATATTTAAGTCATTAGTTTAATTATCATCTATTACTACAGAACCATGCCACGTCAATATAGTCATTCACAATAATTCTATTTCATTTATCACGTGTCAAATTCATTACGATGAAAACTGATTTGTGATGCAGTTATCTACAAAATTTCGGCCCTATATTTACTCATATTCTGATTATTACATAATACTACATAAAAATTTTTAGTCTCTCTTCAGCAAGTAGTCGCTCGGAGTTTAGAAACGGATTCACTTTTAGAAAAATTAAAAACTTGTAATGTTTTAACTCGCATCACATTCAATGGTAATTTGTAAATATTTACAATAAGCGACTTAATTTCATGTCTAACGTTTTAAATAAGATGCGGATATTTTCTACAGTTAAATTATTACGTTGTCAAACTCCATTGCCTTTGATAGGTTTGCAAAAATAAAAACCTGATCAAAATATGTTCGTGACAATGTAATTTAAAGAATATTAGCTAAAAAGTTGCAAATTAACTGTATAGCGCAATAAAATAAATTTTATATCTTGAAATTACATAATATTCTGCATGATATTCCGCCATTTTTTAAGATCTATACACAGCATACACTCAGTTGATCAATCACTGTCGGTTAGAAACGAAGACAATTTCATAGGAACAATCCCTAAAACTATATATATATATATATTATATATATATATATATAGTTTTAGGGATTGTTCCTATGAAATTGTCTTCGTTTCTATATATATATATATATATATATATATATTATATATGGGAATGAACTCAGAATGGTCCCCTGAGTTTTTTATGATACACACAGACCGTGCATGGAACAAGGAACTCTTCTGGGATGATTAAATCCACTAAAGTCCGAATAAGTAATGGTAAATGACAAATACCATAGTTTTTTCTTTTTCATGATGCTAGCCCGACGTGGACAACGGATCAGCATCATGAAAAAGAAAAACTATGGTATTTGTCATTTACCATTACTTATACGGACTATAGTGGATTTAATCATCCCAGAAGAGTTCCTTGTTCCATGCACGGTCTGTGTGTATCATATATATATATATATATATATATATATATATATATATATATATACAGGGTGGGCCGTAAGTTTCCATACATAGGAAAAATAAACATTTTTTTTATGGACAACCTTTTTTATTTATATAATATGCTCTACATGGTTGCCATTGTTTTGAAAACACATTTCAATACGTGTTCCCCACTGTTGATGAACACGCATTAGCACAGTTGACGTTATGCTTGTAATGGCGTTGGTGATACGTTCCTTTAGATGATTTATGTCTCGTATCTTTTCCTGATACACCATGGCCTTCAAGTGCCCCCAAAGATAGAAATCAAGGGGGTGAGATCTGGGGATCTGGGAGGCCACTCCACAGGACCACGCCGACCAATCCAAGCATCCGGAAACTGCTGATCCAAATACCGACGCACGTGAAGACCATAATGAGGTGGAGCTCCATCTTGCTGGAAGTAAACTGGGAAGTTACCTTCCTCGTTAGCAGGGATGGGAAAATCTCTTCTTGCAACATGTTAAGATACCTTTCGGCATTAAGATTTCCACTGCAAAAATGGTCCAATAATTCTGTCACCCCATATCCCGGCCCACACCATCACTTTACCGGCACCTTGCATCTTCGTCGGACTCAGCCAGTTAGGGTTAGCATTACTCCAATAACGTATGTTTTGCCGATTAACCTCTCCATTGACGTAAAAATTTGCTTCATCAGAAACAAGATCTTACATTCTTAGGGTATCTGAAACATAAAAACAAACGTTTAATTTTTCCCATGTATGGAAACTTACGGCCCACCCTGTATATATATATATATATATATATATATATATATACTGGGTGTACATAAAGTCAGGATCTATTTTTGTGAAGCACTTGGAAATTATATTGAATTCAATCATAAAATGATAAAGTGGTAACATTTATTAAATAATTAAGAGTAGGATTCGACGTGACGCCCATCAGTATCCCTGCACAGCTCAAATCGTTCCGCAGCATTTCTAAACACATTCTGGAGCATTTGCGGGGTTATGTTATCTGCAGCAGTTCGTATACGTGTAGGTAAGTTTTCAAGACTCGTAATCTTCGTCTGATAGACGTGCGATTTGATAAAGCCCCATGCAAAGAAATCTAAAGGGGTTAAATCTGGTGATCTCGCTGGCCAAGGTCTTTTGTTGCTTCCGCGTCCGATCCAGCGATTTGGAAAACGTCCATTTAGATAATCCTGAACAATTTTGGCATAGTGACAAGGAGCACCATCATGTTGATTCTAAGGGGATAGGATTCTTAGTACCGTGTTAATCAGAATCTATAAATAGACCTTCATTTTTCGTATATATCATTCTTCTCTTTAACTTTGCGTTGGAAAGACGTTTATTAACTACTGCTGAAGATGTATCATAAAGGTCAATTACGTAATCTGTTTCATTATAGAGATCGTCGTTTCAGTCGCCGACGAACGTTGAGGAGAGGTTACAGGAGACATCACAAGAAGAACTTTAATACTAATTTTAAGTTTAGATATATATCTGATGATAGTTTGGGTGCTACGTTAGGATATTATGATCTTAAGGCTGATGCTTTATCTGTTGCAGATAAAAAGATATTACTTCATTATAATTATTATAAAATTACGGGTGTTGCATTTAGAGTATTTCCACAGTTGAATGTTAGTGGCTATGTTATTAATTATAGAGCTACTGATCGGTTAGGTGAGGATAATGAAGTTAAGTTTGGTGGTCCCCCTGTTCCTTATAATGTTGATCCATATTGTTTTATTTGAACCTAATTTAGATACAGGTCATGGTAGTATTAAGACTCATCCTCGTGCAAAAATGTATTCTCCTTTTCGAGGTTGTAGATTATATCGTAAACTACGGCAAACTGCTACTTTAGCTAGTAGGCGTACTGTAATTTTAAATAATATTTTAACTAGTACTAATGATTTAGATATAGTTCATGGTAGAATTTATATTGAAAAAGGTGGTGATGCTGTATCTCATACTACTTTTGCAAGTACTGTAGAAATTACTTTGTATATTAAATGTTATGGAATAAAATAATAAAAAAAGCAAAAAAATTTTATCCGTTCGTACAAGTGAGCACGTTAATATTACTCGTGCTCACGATTCTGCTCAAGAAAGAATGCGGATTAAATTACCGTGCAACTTTTGCCAAATTTAGGTCATATTACATTGCAGCTGTTCACTGCGTACAAAAATAGAATATAAGCTTTGAGGAGGTCTATTGAATTACATTGATCTGATGGCAGCCTCGCAGAGTTAGAGCCTCGCCAGAGTTAGAGAAAATGTCGGCAAAACAGTATTAAGTTACGAGTTAGATCATATTTAAATAAGGATTCGACGTGACGCCCATCAGTATCCCTGCACAGCTCAAATCGTTCCGCAGCATTTCTAAACACATTCTGGAGCATTTGCGGGGTTATGTTATCTGCAGCAGTTCGTATACGTGTAGGTAAGTTTTCAAGACTCGTAATCTTCGTCTGATAGACGTGCGATTTGATAAGCCCCATGCAAAGAAATCTAAAGGGGTTAAATCTGGTGATCTCGCTGGCCAAGGTCTTTTGTTGCTTCCGCGTCCGATCCAGCGATTTGGAAAACGTCCATTTAGATAATCCTGAACAATTTTGGCATAGTGACAAGGAGCACCATCATGTTGATAGACGACGGGATAGGATTGTTAGTACCGTCGTCTATCAACATGATGGTGCTCCTTGTCACTATGCCAAAATTGTTCAGGATTATCTAAATGGACGTTTTCCAAATCGCTGGATCGGACGCGGAAGCAACAGACTTTGGCCAGCGAGATCACCAGATTTAACCCCTTTAGATTTCTTTGCATGGGGCTTTATCAAATTCCACGTCTATCAGACGAAGATTACGAGACTTGAAAACTTACGTACACGTATACGAACTGCTGCAGATAACATAACCCCGCAAATGCTCCAGAATGTGTTTAGAAATGCTGCGGAACGATTTGAGCTGTGCAGGGATACTGATGGGCGTCACGTCGAATCATACTCTTAATTATTTAATAAATGTTACCACTTTATCATTTTATGATTGAATTCCATATAATTTCCAAGTGCTTCACAAAAATAGATCCTGACTTTATGTACACCCGGTATATATAATTAGACCTGAAGATGATTAACTTTGATTGGCAGCTCTTTATCTTTCACATAAGTATTACTTGAGGTTAAATTTCTGGTTATGGAGGAACGAACACACTACAAATTTATCTTTCGTCGTCTTTGTTTCTCATCTTGTACTTTTCCTTCCTGCTGGAAGTTGACGTTTATTCAGCCTGGCTCAAAGAAAGAGACCGCTCTCAACCCTCCAACGAATCACCAATTGCATTGGTTTCTTGCCCTTCAAAATTTTTAATCTATCATTAATAGGATGATTCTTAAACAGCTCCCTTCACACAATCTTCTTCCAAATCGTCAGTACGGATTCCACAAGGGACGCACTACTGGTAATCTTCTTGCATATCTCTGACTGTTGGTCATCCTCCTTTCGGGGACTCGGCGAAACTTTCGCTATTGCGTTAGACATATCAATAACTATCGATAGATTCTACCACAAATCTTTAATTGTCAAAATGTTTCTCTCACGGTATCGAACCTACTATCTGTACCCTCATCTCTAAGCTCCTTTCTGGACGAACTATAGCTGCAGTTGTAGTTGGTTACTGTTCTTCTCCTAAAGCTATTAACAGAGGTGTTTCTCAGAGTTCTGACCGCTCAACCACTCTCTTCCTTTTATTTATTATTGATTTTTAATTCATACTTCCCGGCCTATACGCTCCTACATTACAAAAGCCATCCTATAATAAAAAAGTTTACAAAAAAAAAGTATTTATATATTTCTACCAAAGAGGAAGGCTTGCTAGTTTAAACTGATTCACTTCATTAAACAAAAACTTATTAAGCCCTTTTACCAAACCTGTTAACATATATATATATATATATATATGAAAATTATTTCACGAAAGTAACACGTGAAAAATATTTATGATGAATAAAACCACGAAGGAAAGGAAACACAGAATGGTGCTCAAACGCTTTCGTCTAATGAGATCCTCAGGAACACTGAAGTACATAAAGAGTTACAGCCTATATATAGGTTACAGAAAAAAAAAAAAAAAAAAAATATATATATATATATATATATATATATAATAAACGGAGAGATAAAAATAAAAAATAAATAAAAAAATAAACATTAAAGGATTGTGGGAGGGGCATACAAATTTGTATGCCCCTCCCACAATCCTTTAATATTTATTTATTTATTTTTTTATTTTTATCTCTCCGTTTATTGTATATATGTATATATATATATATATATTTTTTTTTTTCTGGAACCTATATATAGGCTGTAACTCTTTATGTACTTCAGTGTTCCTGAGGATGTCATTAAAAGAAAGCGTTTGAGCACCATTCTGTGTTTCCTTTCCTTCGTGGTTTTATTCATCATATATATTAACTTTGTGTACAATAAGGTTAGATTTGTTTCTTTTAGCTCAGATTTGAAAAATTGATGATTGTTTTATATATATATATATATATATATATATATATATATATATATAATATATATAATATAAAACAATCATCAATTTTTCAAATCTGAGCGAAAAGAAACAAATCTAACCTTATTGTACACAAAGTTAATATATTTACTTTTCCCTCTAAATTAAAGGCTTTTCGCAATTCACATATTAATTTATGTTGTCTTTACATTTTTCTCAGTCGCTTCGTCGGCTTAACATTACCAAATGTTCTAATATTCCATCATTACAGGCTTTTACAATCAAGAGTGCAAAACAACTCTAATAAACACACACAAAATGATAGCAACCACCCTTAGTGAAATCATACATTACAGATGACGTAAGAAGTGCACGCCTAATCATTCATACCTGTACTGATTCGTGTCAGCTACACATTCAACTGTAGACCCATCGACCAAATATTCCTATTATACAAGTAACCCAAAAGTACCTTTTTGCTGATAAATCTTGGAGTTCTTAATAGTTGGTATGAAGATCTTTAAATTTTCAACCTCTTTTCCAGCTCAAATACGTACGAGACTACTAAACGAACGCTCACTCCAGGTAATTGCGGGGCGGCGTCACTACAATTAACTCTGCTTATGTGATCACAGAGGAGATAAAAGATTTACTAACCAGATGTCAGTGACTGCATGTATGTAACTACAGCACGTAGGTTCATCTGCTCAAGGGTACCCGTGAGTACAATGTTGGTACTGAAGAGGTTACACTCTCTATTTCTACTATGAACGTCCATCCTTTTGCATCCTTCAGAAGCAACTCTTTATACTGGACAGACATTTTGCAGTCTGCTCGGTTAAAGCTGTCAGTTATGAGCATTATAATGAGATCGAGAGCTTCATAATCTAACTTTCTGTAAAGATCTTCAGGAGTTTGGTGGTCTTCCAACGGAACACATTCCTTTTCTAGCCTAGCTGGAACCCTTCTAAATCGAGGAAGTGAAGGCATATATACAGCCAAGAAGTACCTAGTGACAGTACTATCTTCCAGAAAAGGTTAGACCCTTCATCATTACACATATTTCAATGAGTTTAACAGTCATACCAGCATTAGTACATATATATATATATTAATATATATATAGAGAAGAGAGAGAGAGAGAGAGAGCGAGCCGATTTATCTATTCTCTGAACAAATTACGACGAGAAGTATATTTAATAGATAGATAAATATAAAATATAAAACAAAAGCATGTGCAACAGGCACACGTACCTTATCACTCTAGCGATTAAGTTGACAATAAACATGAATTCGGTAAACATTTTATGAGAAAAATCACTAGTTCAGCCCACACAAGCCTAGAACAAATGAAAGTACGTATTTCTTTAAAAGCTTGACCAATAAAATAGTGGAACCCAGGAACAAACCCTATGGCTTAGTTGAATATTGGTCAGTCCAAAGTCTGACTAGTCTGAAAGCCTCCGAAGATCTTGTTATAGTTGACCATCCTCTGTTGACAGTGCTGAATAGTGAATTACTTCTAGGATTCATTTCAACATAGCACTTGGTAAATCATTTACACACAACTATAACACAATTCTCTCTCTCTCTCTCTCTCTCTCTCTCTCTCTCCAAGTACTCACACACACACACACACACACACACACACACACGCGCGCGCGCGCGCGCGCGCACACACACACACACAGACACGCACACATATATATAGTGTTGGAGCAGCAGCAGCACTGACGGTTTTGAGGAAATGTAGCGTAAAGACTAGGGCCCTACATTTTAGCTTAATTCCAGCCGCAGATCGTTACTCGCTACTTTTTAAGTGAATAAAGCCATTTTTGTTCTTATAGTTTACAAGGTAATAATATTACTATAAATAAAACAATGAAAAATTAGATTTGGGCAACTAACCAAGACGTGTGGGTGACTCGAAGTCTACCTATGTTATCAACTGGAAAGGTGTATATTTAGTTTGATCAGCAACGAGTACCTGATGCGTTCGTATACATGTACTCAAACTTATTTTATTTTACTGTAAATAATTAAATGTGTATTTAACCGTTTTTATTATTTTTACTAGGGTGTAGCCAAAAAGCAGCATGAAATAATCCAGTTCTACTAACAGCGTGTAGTGAATACTCTTATTTTAGTTTCAAGTTAAATGTTAATTTTACCGTCTTGAATTTCGGAATAGTATAAATTCATTTTAAATTAGTTACCCCATTATAATTCAATTGTGAACCACATTAATACTAATTTTATGTATACTATATTATTTTATTGTATGTAAACATAATTAATTATATATCACAATTGTCAGTTAATTATTTATATTCAAATATTTATTTTAATCTAATACCATGTCCATTTTACAAATAAACAATAGAAAACCAAAGGTTATATTTTCCACCTTTGGTACTGTCGCAGTTTCGCCTAACGGAATCAATACGGCTAGTGAGATAATCACTGGTTGGCACTTAACTAGCGGCAGTGCTTATGGCTACATCATCCAGGTTAACCTATACCGGATAGATGCGCTACGGTCCCAAGCCGTAGCTTGCCTAGGCCGACGACGACGACGACGTAAACCAACAAGCGCTTATTCCAAAGAATTGTGAATTGAATCAGTACAATTTTTCACTCTCTCACCACTACAGAAAATGTAACGAGATATTAGTTTCTCCCCCTCGCCTGCTTTATTCGTATCTTATTGTTCTATACAGTATACACCTTTTTACCCTCACACAGCTTGGTTGAATGGTTTGTTCTTAGGGAGGAATAGGAGGATGAAAAGTGGGTACACGATTATTTACAGACTTTTCCGAAACGTCTGTAAATAAACATGTACCATCTTTTCGTCCTCCTATTCCTCGTATATATATATATATATAATATATATATATAGACAACCATAAACAGTCTTCTCGGAAAACAAATTAAGAAAAATTCAATAGAGAAATTAAATGTTGATAATAAAGAAATTACTGATGATACTGCTATTGCAGACTCTTTAAATGCACATTTTACTTCAATAGCGGATAAGCTTCGCTCACAATTAATAAATAATGATCACTCACCTCTAGAATATATGCCACCCAGCCCACTAAATTCATTTTCTTTTGTTCCTCCTACCTCTACTGAGGTCCAGAATATTATTGGTAAATTAAAAAATACAAAAAATTCATTCATAACATTCCTGTACCTCTATTGAAACTTGTTAAAGATAAGATATCTGTAACTTTGGCTAAAATTATCAATCAAAGTATTTCCAAAGGAATATTCCAGCAATGCTAAAAACTGGTTGTATAACACCCCTTTTTAAAGGGGTGATCCTACACTAGCAACAAATTACAGGCCGGTGTGTTCATTATCTGTGTTCAGCAAAGTTTTTGAAAAAATTGTAAAAAGTAGAATGCAGCGATATTTAGAATCCTACAATTTATTATCTCCAAATCAATATGGCTCCCGTAATAATAAAACAACGGAAATGGCTATTTTAAATCTTATGCAATATGTAAATATAGCTAAGGAGAACAAAGGCATAATGATATCAATATTTATGGATTTGAGTAAGGCGTTTGATGTAATAGACCATAATACTCTACTTAATAAATTATATTGTTACGGCTTTAGAGGAGCAATCAGTGATTGGTTTAAAAGTTATTTGTCCAATAGATATCACTTTGTATCAGTAAATAAGGTTTGCTCAATTAAAGCGCTTGTCAAACATGGTGTGCCACAGGGCTCAGTTCTGGGTCCACTGTTATTTTTATTATATATAAATGACCTTCAACGTTCATCTGATATACTGAACTTCATAATGTTTGCAGATGATACAACTGTCTCTTTTTCTTGCAAAGATGTTAATACAGCTAAGAATATATTTCATTCAGAATTCATCAGTGTAATGAAATGGTTGACCACCAATAAACTCTTCATAAATACCAGTAAAACAAATTTCACGATGAAACTTAATGTTAATGAAATCGCCATAAAGGAGTGTACTGTAACAAAATTTCTTGGTGTAATGCTAGATAAGAATTTGGAATGGAGTGATTATGTAAATTATATCTTGAAAAAGATTTCAAGGAGCGTTGCTATAATGTTTAAACTTAGATATGTAGTCCCTAAACAAGTTTTATTGATTCTTTATCATACTCTTGTTCTTCCTCATATAGCATACTGCACCCTTGTTTGGGGAAACTCCGCTAACAATGCATTAAATGGTATCTTTGTCATCCAAAAACGAGCAATAATGTTATTATCTGATGCTGATTTCCTTGATCACTCTAGTGCATTATTTAAAGAGCTAAACCTGCTAAAGCTCAACGATATAACCAAACTGGCACATTTTATTTTTATTTACAAGTGTAAGAACAAAATCATTAATTTGCAATGGGTAAATAGATATTTTGTAACTCATCAAGAAATCCACTCGTATTAGACCAGAAATAGATCAAAGCTTGTTATACACCTCAATTTAGATTGTCTTCATCTCAAAAACTACCCATTTTCATTGGATTGAAACTAAGGAATGACTTGCATGCCGATATAAAAAATATTGTGAATGTAAATTTGTTTAAAACCAAGTTGAAATCCTGATTAATAATGGCATACTAACAAAAATCTAGGATTAATGTCCACTAATATTGTTTAATATTGTCCATTAATATTGTTTAATATTGTAATACATGTTTTAACTATGAATAATACTTACTTACTAATTTATTTATTTATTATTAATAATTAATAACAACTAGCTGCTTATTTTTAATAAGAGCCCACTAAAGCCTAAATCTTAAGGGCCAAATTAAATAAAAAAAATTAAACAAAATAAAAAAAATAGAAGTGACACCTTAACTTTATTTAAAAAATAAAATTCGTACATTTATTTAAGCTTTTAAAATATAAGATAAACTCGCTTTACATTCAGTGTTAAAGAATGAAATAAGCAAAATATGTCAGTTATAAAAAAGTGTAAGTTTTTACCAGCCACTTATAATCAGGAGTAGAGCAGGGATTGTCAACACAAATTGAAGATCCTTCCATGGACGCACAAAATAGGCAGTGCCGGCGATAAATGCCATCCCAAATCCCCAGGGAAGACCAAAGTAATTGCCAAACAAAGATCGCTGCCTCGGAGAACATAATTCTATACCTGTGGTTTGTGTAACTATCAGCTTTAACCGAAAATCTTTTAACCCATAAAATAAAGGGTGATTCTTTAAGGTGATGAGACAATCAATCTTATAAAATGAACAGAAATTTCCTCCGTAACTGAGTTTATATGAAAATGAGGATGTTTTAAAAAAAAGAGACTACAAATGCTGCATACAAATGCAACCTCATGTCAGTGGACAACTTCTCCAGACTCTTCTCTCCTTTCACTTTGCAGAATTGCAATGTTGTAATGTTGCAACCCCTACCACCTTACAAATCTCTTCGCTCTTCAATCCCCTTCAGGGGCTCCTCCAGGGGGGTGGCTGAGGTGACTAGCCACCCCGTTTGCCTCAGTAAATTTACTTTTTTCACAATGCTAATTTTTTGTAACGGAAATTTTTATGTACAGTGCTTACAAGAAGTCTCACGCTTCTGTCTCGTCCCAAGCTAGTCTGTTAGGTATAAAATGGGCGATCGTTATGGCAGCGGAGGTGTGTTCGGATTGGTGCACATAACTGCTCTAACACAATCAATGACGTCCATTATTACGTCACTTCTGCTACATTTTAGTGTTTAAAATACAAATGATTAAGAAGCAGAATAGAGCAAGTTTCGGGATGTTGGGATGGTTATGGAGCAATCCTAGTCATCATAATATTAGCTGGGCATTACATTATACCGTCTCAATATATACTGTAGACTATAAAGAACGACTAATTCGGCAAATATCCCAAATCATGGCATGATACCTAAGTTATTTTGACGCAGGTCTAAATTATTTGCTCAAATGCAATTATTGATATTAAGTAGTTGTTGGGAATTGTTGTCAATATTATTGTTTGTGATATATATCCTACGTGAAGAATCTAATGACCAAATTCCTCAGTGAACCTCTCACGCGCTCGCATTTCGAGGAAGTCACGGTCGTCTCACTAATAGATAGTTTATCCATTGTTTTAAGTGGTAACCTATTAAACGAACTATGTTAAACCTATTCCATCTTATGAAAGTCATTAGTCTAAAGCAAGACTGGTGGGCCGTGAATCAGAGAAATTTGCATTTGATTTGTTCATCGTAATTATTACGTAATATAGTATACTATATATAGTATATAAGAGTTTATTGGTACCATATCATATGACAATTCCCATAAACATGTGATGACCTCGATGTTGCCAGTTTTAATTTTTTTCCTGAAACTATTACCTTCTCATAGTTTGTTTCAACAATGCATATATTATCATCTCCACGAACATAGACATTGCAAGAAAAGATTCTAACTAAGGATAAGTAAAGTTCTTTCATGGTCACAATATATACTTCTATAGATGTCAAACATAAAAATATAATAAAATTCTATATTAACATAAATATATATTCGATACACATTTACGTCATGGCTTTAACATCAGTATTTCGTATAGCTTCCTCCAGCATCAATAATTTCTTGCAATCGTTGCGGCATAGAAGAGGCCAGATTGTAGGGAATGTTTGGTGTTCGGCGTAAGCTCTCCCAACTATTCCTCGTGTGAGCTAACAGTGCTTCAAATGTTCTTTCATTGCGTTGCTCCCATTCGTTAATCATTATTGCCCAAAGGTTTTCAATCGGATTCAAATCAGGAGAACGTGGTGGCAGAATTAGATTAATAATCTCTGGGTGATCTTCGTACCACGCTCTCACAACGTTACTCCTATGAATGGGACTGTTATCTTCCATTAAGTAAAATGGTTCCGGTGCTGGAACCAGATACGCACAACACTGGGTAGCAGCACCTCTTCCAGTATCTGGCAATATTGCTGTCCAGTAAAGCGTCCATCTACTTGAGTCAATTCTCCGACACCATAACCAGACATCCAGCCCCACACACCGAGATTGATGTGACACTACGTTTGCTCGGAAAACATTTCCTTCTTCATAGCGTTTTCCGCGCTGCCTCCAACAATGCAGGGAACCATGACTATCTGTTGAAAATGTTTTTTCGTCACAGTACACAACTTTTCTCCAGAATTCTTCCTCCTGCGGCAAGTATTGCAAGGCAAATCCCATCCGCGCCTCTTTATGCTGAATCGTCAATGCAGGTTTTATAGCTGGACGGCGAGAAAAATACCCTGCCTCGTGAAGTCTGTTGTTCACTGTATTTGCGCTACAACGAAGGTTCAGCTGTCTGTAAATATGCGTCGCTGGAACAAACGGATGCTCTCTGGCATGATTAACAATCGCAGCATCTTCCTCTTGAGATGTTGAACGCGGAGGACCAGACCTCGGCAAAGTAGCGATTGAGTTTTCTGCCTCATACCGATGAATCCACCGTTCCACAGTGCTTCGATGAACGTCTAGTCGTCTTGATATTTCTCTTATTGGCACACCATATTCATGCAATGTCACCATTGCTCCCCGCATTGCCTGGGTTGTCTCGTGGTGCACAGACGGCCTTTCCATCTTTGTGTAAATGGCTTATGTGAAGCGTGCTGGGACGATAAAGGAAATGAGGATACCATTCACCCCTTCTGAAATTGATTTCGGTTGTGAAGGGTACCAACCCTTCGAATGGTAATAATAATCAGCCAATTTCTTATTTTGTTGAACATATGCATAAAAAATTCATCTTAAAAGTTAAGGATCCAAAGATTGTCAGCAATAGTTTATATCCCAACTGAATATAGTCAGCCATCAACAGTATAATCATATTTTATTTCCATAACTTCTAGGGCATTAAAATAAATATTTGAGTTTGTGTTTAGCATTTCCTCCTCCCTTCGTAATTTCCCACCCAACCTCGTTTCCTTCGACATAGCAACGCTTACCTCCATCCTCATTCCACTTCCTTCATTAAACCTATTATCGCTTTTACTGTCTCTTCCTTCCATCCTTCAATGCCAGCGTTCTTAAACCTAGCACATAAATTATATAATATGGAATCTAACACCTTAGATCTCTACGCATTCATGTTACTTGAAGACGCCTGTGTCTTAGGGGAATCTAAGTGTTGAGAGTGGGCTTGAGGGGTAGTCCATAGATTATTACAGATGACCTTGAACGCTCCAACTATTTAAAAATAATTATTTATTACGCACATCATATGGCATAATACACAATGAATTTAAGTATCTCTTACACTATAGGAATGGAATTGAATCCTACCAGAGTTAAAAAGTCGCAAAATATGAAAGATTAGTTTGTATTAAGAGGTCACTAAGAGAAAAGGATTTGGAGTAGAGCGGAAGGCAGAGAGTATATTTTCTCGAGTTTCGGTTATTATTAACGTTATATGGATACATTGCCATGCGTTGTGATCAGAGAGAGAGAGAGAGAGAGACACACACACACACACACACACAGAGACACAGAGAGACAGAGAGCTTTTAAATCACACCTTTTAAATGGTTTGTGGGTAAGGGCTTCACGTATGTTATTTTAGTCCATGGTAGTTTATGTGGAGGTGTTAACGTAACTTGCACTTGGGACTGTTAATTGTAAGACAACTACCATAGCTGGGACTGAGACACGTTATCCCCTGCATACTCTATATATATCTATATACAGTATGTCTCTATATATAAATAGATAGAGTGATCAACACAATGATAATGTGGACGTCATTGATGGGGTTAGAGCAATTATGTGCACCAATCCGAACACACCTCCGCTGCCATAAGGACTCCCCATTTTACACCTAACAGACTAGCTTGGGACGAGACAGAGGCGCGAGACTTCCTGTAAGCACTGTACAAGAGAACATTTTTTGAACATTTTAGAAAGCATGGCAAAATGGTGCGAAACAGACGCCAGAAACCGTTCTTTAGAAGCTATTTGAGGCAGATTTTGATACCAGGCATCCCCCTCATCAAACTCCTGGAGGAGCCCCTGCCGTTTCATCCTTTCCCTATCCCTTCCCCTTACCCAGGGGCGCCATTTCAACATTTTCTTGGGGGAGGGGGAGCGGGCAAATATCAAAAGTAAGTTTAGGTACAAAATTTATTAAATTTTTAAGAGAGTTTATAACGTATACATACCTACAGCCGTGTAACGATCATTCACTTCAACTTTCCCGATAAATTTTTAGTTTACTTTCAACGAAAATACACGTCTCTTTTTAACTAAAGTACTACAGTTCTAAATGCTGTCCATTACTTTCACTGAGTTCACTAGGACTTCGTTTACGTTTTGGAGGAGCCATTTCTCAAATTTAACTACAATTTGCTAAAAAATAGCATGGAAAGCACCACGGCGATACCAAGCAGCGTCACAGTACTGACATTCAAACAAAAACAAACATGGCGCGCTGCGCATGCGTTGCCAACTTGCCATCCTGTGGGCGCACGATTGACGCTAAATTTGAATTACTGCAGCAAGATTTGAGCGAAAAACAATGAACAGTGTTGTATAGAATTATTTTTAGCCCCAAAAATCTGTACAATCTGGTTGAATCTGGTCATTTTTTAGGAATCAAGAACTAAGCGCAAATGGCTGCGTAGGTGATAAAATCCTAATGTGAATTCAATTGCACCACCAAGAGATTTCTTGGAAGGGGCACATGTAGCCTTGGAAGGGGCAAACAGTCTTGGGGAAGGCAACTGTCCTACTTGCGCCCCCCCTGCCTCCCGCAAATGGCGCCACTGCTCTTACCCCTTTACTGTGACGGTTACCATAGCAAACATTATATATACTGTATCATAATAATAATAATAATAATAATTGAAGGTGAAACTTACCTAAAACAAACATTGCCATATGGCAGATAATTAAGAAAAAACCACGGATTCCTTTAAAAAATATGTAAGCATACACATTTGGAGAAAAAATAGTCATGAGTCCAAGCATAAATTGTACACAAGAGGCTAGTCTCAGTACTCTTCTCCGTCCATATCTGTAAATAATAAGAGATTTTACTTTTCATTCTTAATATTAACTTTCTTACTTTTATTATATATATATATACACACACATATATATATGTATATATATATATATACATATATTGGGGTAGCCACGGGGGGTTTTGGGGGTTAGAACCCTCCAAGGACCATAGGAGTATAACAAAATAATAAACATTTATTTACGATTCATTACGATGACGATGACGGAAGTAAGTTGGAACAATATTGTTGTCTCTTTTATCGATGAAACAAATTAACAAATAAAAGTAACAGACGATATTGCTGCTCTACATGAGGACACAAATATTATATACAGACGATTAAAGAATAATATAAAATTAACAGCGAAAAGTTTCAGCACCTTAAATTAGAAGAAAAAAAATTAAAATAACGAATGTACTTCAGATGGACATATGAAGAAAATTAAAACAATGTAATACTGCAAAAGAACAGAAACTCCAGAAAAGTCAAGGAGGAAAGGACTTAGAAATAATAAGGACTGGTGACGGCAATTTCGGCGTGAAAAACAAGAAAGCAGTAAACAAAACCAGGAGAATAATTTGACAGATATTCAGTGCCTTCAGAAAAAGAGGCAGAAGCGTAATGGTTCCTTCATTGACAACATTAATTACACCAACCCTTGATTACTGTTCTGCTCTAATGATCCCATATAAAAAGAAAATTAACCAGCTAGAAGAAATGCAAAATAAACTGAAAAAATGAATGGACTCAAATGATGAGACGACTGGGGAAGACTAAACAAACTAAATCTATATTCTCTGGGGAGAATATATATATATATATATATATATATATATATATATCAGTGGTGACTCCAGCTCTTCAAGACTATTCGGGCTCTTTTTAAATTTTCAAGTCTACATATGAGCCGACATTTAAATGCATGACAATAACTTAAGATTATCAATAAAATAAATAAATACATACCTCGGTAAAAAAAATTATTTGAATTTTATTTACTTTAACATAAAGTCCAAGCGTTTTGGTTTTAAAGCAAATTCCTTTAATATTCGGTCATGTAATTCCTTTTTGCTTTCTAAATCAATAAGTATTTATTTTTCAATTGAAATCCTAGCCAGGGACGAGAGCCGTTCTTGAGCCATTGTGTTTCTTAAATATGATCTAATTCGATCAAGAACAGAGAAACTTCTTTCATTTGAAACAGAAGTTACAGGTATGGTAAAAAGGAGCTGAATCAGCTTTGTGGTTTCCGACATCGCAGACAATAATCCTAGTTCGTGAAAGACTTCTAAAATTTCATTTGCAGATTTGCATTTTCTACTCTAAAGTCACTGTCACGATAAAGATATTTTAATTCGTTAACTAAGGATTTGGAGTCAATTACATTTGGATATTTTATCATATTTAGTTTGTAAAGCATTAAGATGATGCATTGGAAAATTTTCAGCAAATTCTGGAAATTTGGTCACATCAATCAACTCAAAGAACGCAAACTCCTGAATGCAATCAAATCATTCCCCCATTGACATTAGTATAATGTAAATTATTTCGAAATATATTGCTTTATAGTTCATTTGTTTGCCTCTACTGTAGCTCTTTTTCTCGGGGGAGAAGGCAGATCTTCGGATTGTTCGAAGTCTGCCATTGTTTCTTGAAAAACTTTATTATATGCTTTATCAGTACGAGCGCACTCAATAAATTCAATAAAGTCATTTACTTTCTGTTGTGCAAACTTCATGTCAAGCTGCTTGCATTGCGGAAGATCAAATAGTTTTTCGGCTTGTGACAATATACAGGGCTATTCAAATGATTCACCTGATTTCAAATGAGAATATTTTTTAATGTTACAAATACAGAGTGATTTGTGATACATCAACCAAAAGAAAAACTGTCCAAATTTTGTCTCTCACCTCATAAATGCTCTATGTGACTTCCCCTAGTTACACGAGCAACGTCGACACGATAGTCGAATTCCTCCCATACTCGCTCCAGCATGTCCGTTGTCAATGACTCTACGGCAGTAACAATGCGAGTTCGGAGCTCATCCAAAGATGTGGGCAACGGTGGCACGTACACAGTATCCTTAACGTACCCCCAAAGGAAGAAGTCGCACGGTGTAAGATCCGGCGACCTAGGGGGCCAGCTGTGGAGCACCAAGTCATGGGGCCCACTGCGACCAATCCAACGGCGAGTGAGCACTTCGTTGAGAAAACGGCGAACATCCAAATGCCAATGAGGCGGCGTCCCATCTTGCTGGAAAATGTAGTCGCCGGAATCTTCGTTCAATTGGGGAAATAACCAGTTCTGCAGCATATCCAGATAGGAGTGACCAGTCACTGTGTTTTCCATGAAAAAGAAGGGGCCGTAAACCTTTGCCCGGGAAATGGCACAGAAGGTGTTAACTTTAGGTGAGTCGCGCTCGTGCTCGATTGTTGCATGTGGTTGTTGCGTGCCCCATATGCGAAGGTTGTGACGGTTCACCTTGCCACTTAAATGAAAAGTTGCTTCGTCACTGAACACCAGGCGGGGAGCAAATTCGTCATCCTCCATAGCCTCCTGCATAAGATCGCAAAAGTTCTGTCGTTTTAACTTGTCCCCCGGCCGTAGAGCCTGCAACAGTTGCAACCTGTATGGCTTCATATGCAAGCGCCGTCTCAAAACACGCCAAACAGTCGTCTGAGGAAGTCCCAATTCTCGACTGGCGCGGTTTGTTGATTTCCTTGGGCTACGTTGGAAACTCTCTCTGATTCTTTGCACATTATCCTCAGACACGCGCGGTCGTCCTGTGGACTTGCCTTTACACAAATATCCTGTTTCCTCGAACTGCCGATACCACAGACGGATGCTCTGAGCACCTGGTGGATCCGTTCTGTAACGTCGACGAAACTCACAATGCACTGTGACTACCCATTTACAGCTCGAAAACTGCAACACACAAAACGCCTTCTGCTGTGCGGACGCCATTTTCACACTGACTGTTTGTTGCTAGGCTAGGCCACGGCGTGACTTTGGAGCCCTCTCGCGATGATCTTTTAAAACTCGGAGATTTCCTCTTTCATGTGGTGTATACCCAGTTGATGCACGGTTGATAGGTACGGAAGTATTCTCAGTTGAAATCGGATGAATCATTTTAAATAGCCCTGTATTTTCAAATCAGTTAATGAAACACAGAAAAGTGAAATCATGCAATTTTATAAGTAGATTATCAGTTTGATTAAGCGTATCTTCATCCCATCTTGCACTGTCATCTAAAATCTTTTGAAATGCATTTTTCAGAGTTTCACGCTGCCTTTTTATTGCTGACACGGTTCTAGATCTATAGCACCACCTTGTTTCACAAAGTGATGGAATGTTGATATTAAGCTCTCTAAATACAGCTTTTTGTTTCGTACTTGAAGAAGCAAATTTACTGAAAGCACATACATTGGAAAAGAACATAATAGCCCCGTTAACTTTCTTTGACATTTTACTTGACACTAAATTTAACTTATGTGCATATCAATGAATAAAATAGCCGAGTTTAAAACCTTTTTCTCTCAGGCAGTTGAAGGCACGCTTATCGAAATGTAAAAAGTTACCATGTATCGCCAGTATTAAAAATTGTGCCTCTAGAAGGCCGAAGGATATAAGCCCGAGTTGAAATGTTTTTTTTTTATAAAAAAAATTAATAGGAGGAAAAACGTATTTTATTTAATGAGAATTAGAAGAAGGACTATTATGTAACCGTATGCAAGCAAATAATTATTCATTAAAAGAACTTTAAATATACGATATTACTTATACTTTCTCGGGCGTAATGTCTTGCGCCCGAGTAAAGGATCTTGAAAGATTACACGAAAACTTAATGTGTCAATATAGTTTTTTTATAGGTAGTAAGGGCATCTAAATGCGCTCAAAATTTGCTTGCGCGACGAAGGCTAGACAGAAAAATAGTAACATACTACCAGCCATAAACCATTTTTACAATTTGTATTTAAAACTTTTTTTAAAACTTAAATCCATAAATACACAATTTTATCTCTCATGCTTCTACTTGCCCCTTGCCTCTCGGGCTCAGCCCGAGAAGCCCGAGTGCAGGAGTCGCCACTGATATATATATATATATATATATATATATATATATCATTTACACAGAAAATAATTGAAAGACGAATCCCTAATCACAAAACAAACCAACTAACTTTATAAACTGACGTAGTAAACAGAGAAGGAAGGACATGCCAACTGTCAAAATTAAGAGCAATTACGGAAAAATCGTAATCCTTAAAGTTTATACATATCATCGTTAGAAAGTCAAAATTGTTCAACAAACTTCCTAAGCAACCATACACAAGTGTGGTTGCGTAGGTCAGTATATATACTGAATTGGAGAACGATTTTAGATAAGCAAGGTATGCTTGGATACGTCAAATACCAAGTTCGGGAGAGTAATTCTCTTCTGTACCAGCCAACAACTCTTGGCAAGAGTACGAGTCTGACCAGCTCGGGATGATATATGAACTCTCAAAGCGAGCAATTCTCAAATCGATCTAGTTCAATTTCTCCATTTAAATTACACTTTTCAAAGAAAATGCCCAAATCCCAAATCAGGAAACCCTTTTTCTTAAATTTAGAATTCTTGCTTTGAGCATTCTCACTTACCGACTGTGGATGAGAGTGGGAATGACATTGAAGGAAGTAATCTGTATGTTAGTATTGTGAAATCTTTGTAGTATAGCAAGTTGTAGTTTTAGTTCTGTACCCCTGTTTTGATGTATGAGAACCCACATCTCTTTCTCTCTCTCTCTCCACATCTTTCTCTCCACATCTCTCTCTCTCTCTGCCTCAAAGACAATACCAATATGCACAACATTTATCATGAAACAATAGGTTTAGCTTTGTGCTGCTGGTCAGCGAGCTACTTCTGTCTCTGATATAGAATTATGAAAAGTATATTTAAAAAATAAAGCAAATAAGATAGTGGGGTACATTCCATACCACTGTTCATTCGGGAATTATAAAAGAGGCCGATTTATGCTGTAACAAATGGGACCTACTTTCATATGTAGTCTATAAAAAACAATTATTTCTAGATTTTTATGCATAGTTGAGTTATAGTTGATATGATTTTACTTAATACATAATTATAGTTCCCTCCTATAAGTAATAAATGTTAGTTGAATCTTCATAAGAAAGAGACAGGTGTTAGACCTAAAGGTGTGGAAAAGGAAAGTAAATGATGATGTAGTGAATAAGCCCTCCATAAAGATAGTAGAAGGTTTGCACGTGTAGAAAAATTGCCGAACGCGAATCCAAGACATCGCTACTGATAGTTCTATGTCCACATATAAAGAGATTCGCCAGTATAGTTTAACTAAGTATAGATATTTGGGCTGTACAGCTATAAGTTGCTAATTTAATTTCTGTGGCTAACTTTCTACATATGCAGATTTCAGCATTTAGCGTGGCTTTTATAGGTTTTTCTTTCCTTGATGGGTTATGGTACGGATTCTACTTCGAACTGGAAGTTCCCCCTCTTATCTAACCCACGTATATCTGCAATTGAGGTCAAATTCAATAACAACTAAACAGTCGGCAAAACCGAATTCCAGCAAACTTACTCTAGATCACAGGATAATTGTTGATAAATTGTTCCTTGGCTGAAATGTCCAGTGTTAGGGTAACTGAGCTCTGCTGTGATTTTATGTTCTCCATGCCATACCGGCCTTATTAATGGCTACAACATATATTCTTTGGTATTTTTTCATAAATTATGGATGGATAGCTTTAAAAAAGTATATTTTTAATGAACATTTTATGCATTTGCAGTACATTCGTTAAACATTTGGAACATTCTATAAACAAAAGGCAAAACTTAAATTTTGAAAGGTAAAATAACACAATGATTTGTAATGTCACAAGAGTAGAAATGTTTCTGTAACATTACTTTTATAGATATAAAATTAGAATAATTAAAATAATACCTGTCAATGGAACCACCTCCGACGACAGATCCAAAGAACATTCCAATATGTAGGATTGACTCAGATGTTGAATAAAGTGCTCTTTTTTCACACACAAGATCCCACTGCAAATAAACACAGTTCTATATGTGACCGACTCGTTGCGGAATGACGTTATGTAGTTTTTTAATGGATTCACATTTTATAGATATTTCATACTTTTGTAATATACGAAAATAGATTGCAACTCTCGTTATATGAAATCCATCTACATGATATAGGTCTACTTTACTAAAGAATATAAAGTAGTTTATCACATCTAAGTATGCAAATGAGTTAGTAGACTTCTATATTCTTATAATAAAACTTTGGTAGTTCGAATCTCAAGACGAAGAATAAAATACTAGATGTTCGAATGTTCGAATTAAGTACTTAACTACTTAAAATTAATTCAATGCGGACTCTAGTATACCGCGTTTATCACTTAAGTTCTACAAACTTTGGTTTTCATAACGAAATCAGATTTCTAAAATCTTAATTTAATAAAACTTTTAATTCAATTTATCGTCCAAAAATCAGATTCAATTAATTCAATGCGGACTCTAGTATACCGCGCTTATCACTCAAGTTCTACAAACTTTGGTTTTCATAACGAAATCAGATTTCTAAAATCTTAATTTAATAAAACTTTTAATTCAATTTATCGTCCAAAAACTCCTATTACACTGGTCTACAGCCAAAATGCTTCGGAAATAAAAGTAGTCAATCTTTACTAATTTTGGGTCACTGAATACGAAAATGATGCCTAAAATTGCCAATTGGCTCTATTTATAAAGATATCAGGCAACCCTGCACCCTACTAACTGGACTGCATCTGTGGCGTAATATGTAGACGCCTGTGACACATCAACGCATTGATTCTACTGCGCATGCGCGTAGTTATATTTTTTTTGGTTTAATAAATTAATGTAAATATATACATATATATATATACAGTATATATACAATAAAATGTAATTTTAAATTTATCTATTACATTATGTATTTGTAAATTATTTATTAAAAAATAGATTGGATCATTTTAACATATTGCTTCCCAAAATGTTTTTCATATTAATATAAATGGAATACTAACCTAACTTAACCTTACCTAATTTAAAATTATTAAAATGCAATGTAATTACATTAATTTATTAAAATAAAAAAAAATATAACTACGCACATGCGCAGTAGAGTCAAGGCGTCGATGTGTCACAGGCGTCTACATATTACGCCACAGCATCAGTTCATTCGCGGAAGTAAGTCATACAGTGCACTCTTCTTGTCAAACTCTTTTTAGTGTTTGCTTTTGAAACTGAATTTTTTTCAGCCTAATTTGAACAAAGATGCCACGTAATTACGTGAACAGTGTAGATAACTTCTGTTATGTTTGTGGAGAATTGACTTTTGCATCACAAAAGCGTGCTATAACCGCCGTGATTAGGAAAGCCTATCACCTTTATTTTGGCTGTAAGATTGGAGATCAGGACAAGAGCTGGGCCCCACACATATGCTGCAATACTTGTGCAACAAACCTTCGCCAGTGGTTGAATCGGAAAAGGAAATCTATGCCTTTTGCAGTGCCAATGGTGTGGAGGGAACCAACAGATCATGTCAGCAATTGTTACTTCTGCATGGTGCCTCCAGTCAAGAAAGGTATTTGCAAGAAGAAAAAGTGGATTTTACAATATCCGAATATACCCTCTGCTATACGCCCGGTACCTCACGGCGAAGGACTACCCGTTCCTGAGCCCCCACACTCATTCTATCTGGAGTCAAAGGGCGAGGAGAATGAAGGAACCTGCGAAACTTGTGAGCCTTCAACTTCACAAGACCCTGAATTTGTTTATAATTTGACATCTTCTAAACCGCACATGATAACTCAGAATGAATTAAACGACCTTATCAGAGATTTAGAACTGCCAAAGAGTAAGGCAGAGCTATTGGGCTCCAGATTGTAGCAGTGGAATCTCCTCGCTGAAAATGTTAGAGTGTGTAAGTTTCGTGACCGTCAAAAAGATTTTGTCCCATTCTTCATCATGGAAGGTGACCTTGTAGCTTGCAACGACATCGATGGTCTGATGGCAGCTCTCAACATTATTCACAATCCTGATGAGTGGAGACTGTTCAGTGATTCATCGAAGTTGAGTCTAAAAGCTGTTTTGCTGCATGTTGGCAACGTATTGCCATCAATTTCAGTTGGTCATGCAGTGCACATGAAGGAAACATATGACAACATGAAGCAACTTTTGAACTGCATAAACTATGACAAACATCAGTGGCAGGTTTGTGGTGACTTGAAAGTTGTTGCTATCGTGCTTGAACTGCAGCCGGGCTACACTAAATATTGCTGTTTTCTGTGTGAATGGGATAGTCGGGCTAGGACTTCTCATTACATCAAGAAGGATTGGCCACTCCAACACTCATTGGAACCTGGAACAAAAAATGTTCAGTATCCTCCACTTGTAGAATCGAGCAAGATTTTGTTACCACCCTTACACATCAAACTTGGCGTCATGAATTTTTTTTTAAGGCTATGGATAAAACGGGGGCAGCTTTTAAGTACCTCGGTGGTAAATTCCCAAAGCTCAGTGAAGCAAAAATCAAGGAGGGTGTATTTGTTGGTCCACAGATCCGCGAGCTTCTTAGAGATGGGGAGTTCGACCGTATCCTAGGTGGTGAGGAGAAGACAGCGTGGAATGCTTTCCGGTTAGTAGCAACCAATTTTCTCGGAAATACCAAAGCTAACAATTACAGGGAGCTGGTGGAAAACCTGCTGTTGTCCTATCAAAAAATGGGCTGCAATATGTCTTTAAAGATACATTTCCTCCATTCGCACCTGGAATTTTTTCCAGCCAATTGCTGAGCAGTCAGCGATGAACATCGTGAATGTTTCCACCAGGATATCTCAGCGATGGAGAAACGCTACCAGGGAAATGGAGTCCATCAATGTTAGTAGACTACTGCTGGACAATAACAAGAGATGCTCCAGAAGTTGAATAGAAGAGACAAGCAAAGAAACGACGGGTTGAATCAATATAAGAGACTGCATTATACAGGTATGTTACTAATATATGGTATACATATACGCAAAATGTGTAACTTAAATTTTCTTGGAAACTGTAGCCAATCGACTGTTTTTATGGTCATATTCGTTTTCAACACCCCAAAATCCATAATAGGAAACACATTTTATCTCCGAAGCACAAACTTTTTCAAAATTTGTAGACCAGTGTTATTATTGTCCTTAAAGAAAAAAACATTTATCAATGCCCCACCTTCAAACTTTAACTACTCCACTAATGAAAGCCCTTTCAAAAACATTAATGAGTTCTTCCTATGGAAGGATTTTATTTTTTGTTTCGCATATCCTTCAACTGTAGGCTCTTTCTTTAAACTCAAGGACACAATTCCACTTTTGATGAAGTCTGGGCAATTTATGGATTTACTTGGCCTTCTTGTGAAGATGGAACTTACATTGGCTGTACGTTCAGACTTCTTAACCCTTCACTGCCCAAATATTTTGTAGGGTTAAGTTATGAATGTGTATATTTGAAAGGTTAGAAATTTATCCTTTTGGGCAGTAAAGGGTTAAAGTAAGAATTGATCACATAGAGGAGTTATCTATAGGACAGATACACCTACTACTAACTTAGACTCATGTTTCACGTAGCCACGCATATAGATGTAGGCCCCTAATTATGAAATGGAATGCTTTCTTAAACTAATAATAAACGCGACCTTTTGATCTTAGAATCAATGATTATAAAGAAAAAGAAACCTAACTTAAATACTGATAAAACTTCTATTCCTTTATGTATTACCTAAAATTCTAAAAAAATTATGAACTAATCATTTGAAATAAAATTTTTGTTAACTTTTAAAACGTAAATACTTCATATACTTTTTATTTATTTCTAATACGAATTGTAGCTTAGTTTATAAAATGATTTAGTCTTCAGAATGGGCTATTAAAGGTCGGAAACATTAATTCTTAAATAAATATTTTCAGATGAAATAATATAATGGAATGTTTATGAATCATCTTGTTTTTATTTAAAATTACACACACACACACCACAAACACAAGTAGTATGGGCGCGAAAAGTTAGAGTGCAATGCAATGAAGCAATGTTGCAATGAGTGCCAGTGCCGCCCCCCCCCCTTGTTGCAAGATCCCCCGATGCCAACCCCAGGGTGCCAAAAAATTAAAAGAAAGGTTGGAGGGGAACCCCCCAGCAACTGGGGGAGTCCACCTAACATCTTTGGTGGAGAAGTTGGGACGGCCTCACCCCCAAAGGGGTATACTTAACCTAAGAGAGAGAGAGGAGAAGGAGAGAGGAGTGTTCGCTTGGCATGAGCCAAGCGCATATTGTGACTTCAGCCGAGCGCCCGCTTTCTTATAAGATCCTAATCCGCCAGTTGGCGTAGAAGTTAGTGTCTCCAGGCATTATCAGCCAGTTGGCACAGTGTATACAACTTTTGAACAGTCAACAAGAAACGCACACAAACGAACGTACACCCCCGACTATACGCCCATAAAGTCCCTATTATTACACACACAACTACATGCACGATTATATGCACCGGGTTCGAGTCCCGGTGACGGCAACGGCGCGCAGCAATCCTTACACACAAATGGATGGTAGATAAATGGGAACCCTGGGTATCCTAGTGGTTAAGGCGCTTGGCTGGTGGTGGTCCGGGTTAATGCAAAAACCACTTTGATAATAAAACCCACTCTAATAGACAGAGTTTATTTCCACAACAGTTTCGATGCCCACTGGCATCCTCTTCGGGTAGATACAGAAAAACGAATGAACCAAAAACAAGATGGAAAACAGTCCAGGGACCATTGAGAAATTCACACATAGGATAGATCCCGTTCTCCCGACACCGGAAGGACATTTTATCAAAGGGTCCCGCTTATAAGTACCTTCGCACAAATTAAAATTATCTTCTTGTTCTATACATACAGATTCCATTATTTTTGACATAATTATTACATTTATTATTACATTTATTAAATTTATTATTACATTATTATTTTACTACAGAAATTATAAATTTATTATTACATTGATTATTACATTGTTGTTTATTATTACAGAAATTATGAACCGAAAAACGAATGAAAAAGGCGAGAAGGAAACAATCTAGAGACCATTAAGAAATTCGCATCTAGGTTAGATCCCGTTCTCCCGACACCGGAAGGGCATTTTATTAAAGGGTCCCGCTTATAAGTACATTCGCACAAATTAAAACTATCTTCTTGTTCTATACATACAGATTCTATTATTTTGACATGATTACTGCATTTATTATTGTATTTATTATTACATTTACGTTTATAACATTTATTATTATTACCTTTACATTTATTATTACATTTATTTTATTACCTTTATTATTACATTTATTATTATTGCATTTACATTTATTTCCACATTTATTACTTTTATTATTATATTTACATTTATTACTATTACGTTTATTATTCCATTTACATTTTACCGAAAAAAACGAATGAACCAAAAGCGAGTAAGGAAACAATCCAGAGACCTTTAAGAAATTCACACCTAGGTTAGATCCCGCTCACCCGACGCCTAAGGGATTTTTTGACCAAGAATCTCATTAGAGGGTCCAGCTTATAAGTACCTTCGCACAAATTAAAATTATCCACTTGTTCTATTCATACAGATTCTATTATTTTTCGTTTGACATAATTACTGCATTTATAAAGTAACTTACTTGATTCCCAATCAATAGTATGATCATTTTGGCTGGCGTGAAAAAAATTGCATTATTAGTATTACAACTTCTGAAGGCATATTTATGTTCTTTAATACGGGTTTCAATATTTCTTCCAGTTTCTCCTATGTATACTAAATCACATTTTTACAGGGAATGCTGTGACACAGGCTTGTTCCCGTTTTGTAACGTTATTCCTAACCAATTTACTTTTTACAGTAGACGAATATTTGAACGCCAAAGCCAACTTAAAATCTTTCGTCAAAGGTTTTACACTTTCTAAGCCGGCAATGTAAGGCAAACTCACATATTGGTTTTGGTTAACTGAAGGTTCCCGAGGGGCATAAAAAGATTTTCTGGTTTTAAAATACACCTTTCTGATAAACCACTCAGGATATTTTAAATCCTTAAAAATGTTCCAAATCTTTGAATTTTCCGTGTCCAGCAAATGTGGGCTATAAATCCTAAATGCTCTGAGAAACATGGAAGAAACAATTGAGCAATAATAAATGCAGTAATTATGTCAAAATAATAGAATCTGTATGTATAGAACAAGAAGATAGTTTTAATTTGTGCGAATGTACTTATAAGCGGGACCCTTTAATAAAATGCCCTTCCGGTGTCGGGAGAACGGGATCTAACCTTGGTGCGAATTTCTTAATTGTCTTTGGATTGTTTCCTTCTCGCCTTTTTCATTCGTTTTTCGGTTTATAATTTCTGTAATAATAAACAACAATGTAATAATCAATGTAATAATAAATTTATAATTTTTGTGGTAAAATAATAATGCAATAATAAATGTAATAAATGTAATAATAAATGTAATAATTATGTCAAAAATAATGGAATCTGTATGTATAGAACAAGAAGATAATTTTAATTTGTGCGAAGGTACTTATAAAGGGGACCCTTTGATAAAATGTCCTTCCGTTGTCGGGAGAACGGGATCTATCCTATGTGTGAATTTCTCAATGGTCCCTGAAATGTTTTCCCTCTTGATTTTGGTTCATTCGTTTTTCTGTATCCACCAGGAAGAGGATGCCAGTGGGCATCGAAACTGTTGTGGAAATGAACTCTGTCTTTTAGAGTGGGTTTTTATGGTCCGGGTTAAGCTGTAGGTCTAAGGTGGAGTGTAAACATCCTTCCACACAAATGGTTGGTAGGTACAACCACAGGGTCACTCCAGGGTTGAGTGCCGAGTGAATCAAAATAGTACATTCTTTCCCTATTTTTAAAATAGATTGCAAACCAATGAATTCCCACATTATCAACAATGTCGGTGTTGACGCTAAGACTACCCCAATCTCTCGTAGTTGGCACTTTCATTGTTTCATTCTTCGCAAAGACACCGATAAATTTGGAGCGTGTGATTCGGTCACTTTTCATTACTCTCTGGGGTGTATTTGCGTCCATTTTAAAAGTCTGTGACAACGTTCCGAAAGCGGTCAATTTCTATTAGAGCTTTGATTCTAGGTACACGAGTACGCTAATAGGCGTGTCTATAGGGTTGGCGAACTCCAATCTGACTGAGATGTTCCCACTTTGTTTTAGACTTAAGTGTGTATTTACACTAGCAGATAAGTTCGGAGTAATATCAAACTGGTAAAGGTTAAATTGTTCGACAAATTCTTTCTGCGTTACACCAAACCCAAGCTCGTCACAGCCACCGGCAATATGGGCCAGATTACTATAAGCTCTCGCGCAGAGCGGGAACACAGCGTCTGATGAGTAGTCCGTAACCATAGTCCCGCCCAATGCAACGCCATTTACGTATAGAGTTAAATTTTTAAGGCCGAAATTCTCGAATTTAAAGGCGCTCTTTTTATATTTTCCATTCGTCGATGCGTGATCCTGCATTCCAATTAATATCCTTTTAGGTAGAACTTCCAGGGCCACGTTTTCTAGCTGTTTCGAGGCCAACCCGGCGGGCACCGTGTATAGCTTGATCTGTACTTTGATATTTGGGTATTTTACTGTTGCGTGTATTAATTTTTTTTCAATTTCTACATATTGCGGGGGACTTAATTTCACTCGCCGTACACGTAGATATGTTTCCATGATGTGAATCACAACGGGTTTTGCGCCTTCTTCTTGATCAGGTCCCAGATTTATGCAGATCCCAGGACTCGTGCGGTTGAGTTTTAGTTTCATGTCGATGCCGTTCATAAGCAGTTTCTCCTGGAACGTGAAGTCTGTATGAAGACGTCCAAAACATTCATATATCTTTTTTTTAGAATTTTTAAATTTATCCTTTATACTACTTTCATCTTTAGTCTGATAATAGTCCTCGGCAGTTAAAAAGGTGTCCTTCGCTTCTTTTGAAAAGTTGAGTACATTTATCAGATAGGCTCGTAGGTGATAATAACCCGTTCCTGCCGAGATGTTAACCTGATTTAACTACACCTCACACTGGCTGAATATGGAGTGTAGAAAGTTGGTTTCAGGGTATGCGAGTAACTATCATCCCAGTTCGTTCCATCTGAATGGCTATACGCAGTTTAGCTTACATGTGCATGCAGCTTCGATCAAAAAAGTATGGGCCTGAGCTGGGTATCACGAATTCTATAGGAACACTCGGTGAACTAATTGTCTCTAATGGGTTAATTGTAATAAAGTCGCTATGCTCAATAGAAACCTGTGTAGGGGATATATCAAAGAGGGACAGCTCCAATTTACAACATTGTGAGCTACACGGATGGATGAAACGCGCCATGACGAGTCAGAAATAGTGCCACCTCTCTCGATAAGTAGTAATCAGGCTATGATTCGTGAGAGTAGTGTTCTCAGCTTATATCAGTTAAAAAATGATCAGCCATACGCTTTATATGTTTAGAACACTTCTTTTTTGATGTCCTTTTAAGTTTAGCGCCACATGTTGGTAACCCCTTCTTCTGGACAGCCCCCTTCTTCTTTCCACCACCACGCATTTTTCTCTTTGCATCGTTGATGATTTCTTCCCGTGTACGTTTTAAATGTTTTTTTTTCAGAGTTTCTTTAGGTTTAGTTCCACCCATTATGTCTTCTACCGCGTTAAAACCTGATTGTAACGCCTTCCTCCCAAGGTATCTAGCCCCCCTCTTCAACAGTGGGACAGCGGTGCGTAGTATGGTTGAAAAAATGGATCCAAGCCCACTCCCACGCTGATATCTCACCCCTCGATAGACTGTGAAAGGCCTTCGGGTCATTATAACTGAAAGCGACGAAAGTGTAGTTTCACTGTTAAGCTCGCATTACCGAATGGGGAATTTTTCCCCTCAATCGTTCTTATATATATTGAGATATTAGTTAATAGATTAGTCGCAACAGTCACATAATAGGGCTTGTCATATGTAATGCTCAGACTTTTCCCCCTATGGTTGGGAATGTGTGCAATGCGCAGCAGGCGCGACTGGGTGTCCCCAACAAATTGATGCTCTACGATATTGCTGTAAATATAGCACATGTCTGGGGATGGACAGCTTTCACCGAATTTCTTCATCTTCAGCTGATACATTAAGCTGGACAAGTCATGTTGTGCCTCGTGAAAGGTATCTCTTTGGAGGGCTGTACCATATCGACCCTCCGCCACAATTGTGAACAGCTCTTTGTCCTTAATATTTGAAGGGTCCCGCGTCTTAAGGTACCTAAGCGTCAAAATTAAAATTCGCCAGAAATCGCCTCCAAAGTTCAGCAATATTCTCGCCATAGTATCTCTGTTATTAATTGAGCTAGAACGTTCATTTTTGGCTAAATTAGAGTTCTAAGTATGCTAATGAAGATGTTGATGAGTTTTTGGAATAGATTTTCATATTTTATATTATATATATATATATATATATATATATATATATATATATATATATATATATTTTTTTATTTTTTGATGCTCTTATTATGCCGAACTTTGGGTGAACTTTTGGCTGGCGATAGAGGTGAAAAAAGTAGTTCGCTTCATAAGGTTTCCAACCATACTTCTAGTGTCGTAAGGTCATTATAATCCAAACCACGCGATAGAGGAACTGTGAAAATAGTGATATCCATCAAAAACACGTTTTCGCCTGTGGTGGCGCTTAGGTATCTTAAGACGCGCGACCCTTCATTTCTACTAAGCGTTGATTTTAACTTCAACGTGCGTGCAGGCGTGTCTGTGTTTACGACTTCAAAAAGTAAATCGTTTGTCAGGTACGACTTTTCAAGACTTGTTTAAGCCCCTCACAATGTCCGTGGCTGTATCATAATGACCGATTCCTAGTGTTACATTTGTACTATAGTACTGTACCTCACCGAAAAGGACTGATCGCATAGTGTTGTCTAAGGTTATGCCTAATTTTTCACACTCATCGACCCTTCTAAGAATCAGAAATATGATCTGCTCATTTTCAAGCGTAAAAAATTTGGTGGCTAGCTGGAATTCACAAACACCAACTTCGTACGAATCACATTCCAACTCAGTGGGCCCATGGAGTTCTGTTACAAAGTTGGCCAGGGTGTTGTTAGCAGGGTTGTGGAGTCGGTCCAAAATTTTCCGACTCCGACTCCGACTCCACACATTGTCAAAAATTCGACTCCGACTCCGACTCCACACATTGTAAAAAATCTAAAAATCCGACTCCGACTCCTCACATTTTAAATATACGACTCCGACTCCTCTAGTGTTTCACTCTATAATTATCATAATAATAAGACATTTCATCACCACCACACTAAGTGTGAAATTTTATATTTTATATTTTATATTTAAATAAATATTAATTGTATATTCTGAAAATGTAAAAAAAAAATATTAAAAAAACTTAATCTAGGGGCTAGGGCCTTAATTTAGAAATTAAGGGTGACACAGGACAGAAATTGGAGTCGGAGTCGGAAGTTTTTTACCGACTCCGACTCCGACTCCGACTCCGCCCTGAAACGTGCGGCTCCACGACTCCGACTCCGACTCCACAACCCTGGTTGTTAGGATGTACAGACAGAGAAGAAGAGGATGTGAGTGTAACATTCAAGTGGTTAGGCGCCATGTTGCATACTGTTTAAGCTTCATTATTGCAGCAGCTTTTATATAGGTGTTGAAGCTTTCTGGGTACCCTATCCATTTCACCAGGTACATTTTTCTCTTTCCTGAACCTTTGCTGTCTTAAATTTTTTCAATTTTAAATACACTTTTTCCTAAATTAAATGTCACTTTCTGCAGCTCTCGGGGTAAAAGCCTCCTGCGATTTCTTCCCCATTCAAATCTTCAACGTAATACATCATTATCTCGCCTTTAGGTCTCATAGCACTAACTTTAAAAATCTCACGTGTCCATCCTTGCTTAAATCCCTCCGCGAATTTATTTCCCAAACGTGAAAGCCTTACATAATCATTGATTTTGCAACGCGTAGAGTGTGGTGGCGGTGCTCCATCTCTTCTCACCTATGTGCGGTACCTCTTTCTAAAATTTCGTTATGTGTTGTACCAATCGTACGGTGGTGTGAACGGTTGTATGACGATGCCAATGACCCCAGAATGTTTATATATCTGTATGTGTTTTTATGTGTAAAATAGCGATGCATGCGTTCCTTTATGGTACGTTGAATTCTTTCAGCTAATTTTTACAGTGTTTCCCAACCGGGGGCCATGGCACATTTGAAGGGGGCCACAGGAAAATGTTATTTTGTAAAATAGAGTTAAATCTGCATATTACCTACTGAAAATAATGCTTATGGGGGCCACGGGAAAAAATAAGGTTCCTAAGGGGGGCCATAAGCCAAAACCGGTTGGGAACCACTGAGCTAAAGAGACCTTGTGTATAGAACTGCTAGTGTAGTAACTGATATTAAACTCTGTTAGCATGTTCTGAAAAGCGCGGCCTATAAATTCTTTTCCCATATCCGTACAAAAATAGCCAGGAACCCTGTCTTCTTTCAACATCAACGTTTTGGTAGCTTTAGCAACTGTTTCAGGCGATTTATTTTTCAGAGGAATTAGCCACAGATATCTAGAGCACGGGTTCCCAAATTGGTGTTCCGCGGAACACTTGTATACCGTGAGAAGTGTTCCGCGGAACACAATTTGGGAACCCCTGATCTAGAGAATACATTTATTATGAATAGGATGTAGCGGTAGCCATCGTTATACACTGGATATCTTTGCATGTCTGTTAAATCCGCTTGCCAAACAGAGTCAATCGAAGCCGCTATTGTCTTGGCCGTTTTAAACCTTTTTCTCACCGGTTTATGAAGTGCATAAGCATCCTGTTCCAGCAAAAACCTCTCAACATCTTTTTTCCCTACTTCATCATTGTAAACATCTCTGTACAGTCTATTAACGCCGCCATAGGAGGCGGGGGTTAGAAATGTTATAATGGCGTTTTCTTAATATGTTAGCCATTTGCGTATTTTAGAGACACGTAGATAAGGTTGGCCGTTTGTTCTCTTCTTTCTCCTCTTCAGAGATGCTACTGTTGGGGGTGATGAGGTACTCAGTTGTGACACATGCGAGACTTGCTCCAAGTCTTTTAACCTATTCAGATTTCCTATCGATGTTTTGGGGACCTTTATTTGTTTTAGTCTTTTTTAATATGCTTCAATCCTGTTGGTGAGGGCCTGTCCCACTTTCTCACCAGATCATGGACAATGTCGACGATATTGGACCCCTGTACCCTTGTTCCTTCAACAATGACCTCGCCTGTATCAGTCCACTGTATGATGGGGTCCTCACTCAATAGATTATAAAGACTTAAGCCTTTATTCCTCAAGGTATGTGGGAGACTGTCTTTTTAACACATGCTCGGTGTTGCGTTCCGTTATTCTTTGGTTGGTCATCTCTAACGTTGGGATCAGGTCCTATGTCGCCATGCTCAGCGTTGCAAGCGCTGTGCCTAATAACCACAGGGAGCTCTGTCGGATTCTTATAATCTTCGTACTCATGAAGAAATTTCTGCAGAGCCTCTTGGTACAAGATCCTTTTCTCATCAGGTGACTTTTCACTGTTTAATAGGGCTAACAAATCGCTTTCCATTCTTTTAACCCTACTTTTACGGAGTTCTAGAACCGTGTCTGGAATCTTTGAACTTTGCAATGAAGCATACACCTTGTACGGAATCACTACCACTTTCTTCATTATATTAATCTAGTCAGTAAAGGCCCCAAAACTGAAAATAAGATGGGGAGGAATGATCCCCCCTCTTTGTACAATAATTCGCTTTTTCTTCCCCACAGCTTGACTATTACGAGCGAGCGCACGTATTATGTTCTTGTAAGTTGTAACGACGTAAGCGAGCCTTCTGAGGGGGTTTCATTGGCACATTATATTTTATAACATTAAGACAGATTTCACAGATGCATTTTAAAACGTGGGAGTCGATATTTTTAACAAACATCTGTTGCAGTGCCCAGGGCAATCGTTGATAGATTTTATTAATTCACGATATTTATTCAGCCTAACTGTCATTCTGGAATATACACCGTTTCAGGCTCGTTTGGGAATATATTCGTTCTTAGAAGCACCTTAAACGTGTTTCGGGTTAAGGTCACAAAGCAAATATCCGTAATACAGACTTGTGGCTTCTTTATTAACCTCCAAAAACTCCTTATGCTGATTCGGGAACATTTTATTGGCTAATACCCCAATTTGGGACACATCTCTATGTTGTGCGAATAAGACTAGATATTGTGTATTTAACGACACATCGCGCATTTAGCTATTTTTGAAAATTAGATTCTGATTGATGAAGAATACGCTTATGTTAAGATGGTGGGAGAACACTGTAAATGTCTCGGCAAACGTTTTATCCATTTCCAACATGAGATCGTCAATTACAATGACTGTATGCTCATTTCCCTTTAACGAACTAACGTCATATACATCTTTGTGGAACAAAATATCATCTTGGTACTCGTTGAACACTGATTGACACGTCGAATAGCACCATATTACTTTATACACAAATTTTGAGAACATCTCCTTATCTTTAATGATTTTAAGCATAAACACAGTTTTACCACATCCTGTAGGGCCAGATATAATACATGTGGAGGGGCTTGTGAACCTGAATTTTTCTACAGATTCTATCTCTAACACGTCAAACCCGTAAGTGGGTCATTTACAAAATATAAAAAAATTTAAGTGCTGCTCCTTATATTCTTGTTTTTCTTCTTCCACAGAACCGTGAATGACGACGATGTACAGCCCACCAACATCGATATTACATTTGACCCCGATGACGGTGTAGGTACAGACTCCATCCCCGCTGACGAACCCTCACCAGCGATACCTGTAGCACGCGACATTTCAAAGCGGAAGCATGATGAAGAACCCTCCACGTCAGTCATAAAGCGTGCCAGGATTGCGCCGGTTGTTAGACCCCCAGTAATAGAGCCACAACCCTCTACGAGTCTACGTCTTACGACAAAAGCCCCACAGTAGTACCTTCCTCAAATATACCCGTTATTCCTGTTCAATTCCAGGTACTTCTCCACACCAGCAGCAGCAGCTTCTCGTGCTGTGGAGGAAGGTATAACATTCGAGTTGGTGCGCACCGCTACCCCCACCCCTGCTCTGACTAGAAATCGGTACATGGTCAGGGCTCACCTTGGATCCCTGTAGAGCAACGGCGTTGAACTGCGACGCGTAGTTGAACGTATTGTGAAGTTTGCCCTTCAGAACCGTGACGAACGTGAAGTCTGGACGAGGTTGTCCTTCAGGTTCGGGTCAGATGACGGGGATGTAGATGATTTTTGGGTAGTAATACCGTTCAGACGCTTGGCTGCTGTAGACAGAATATATCTTGGGCCGTATGATGCAGGCCTCTCAAAGTAGTACAGCCTTCAATATGGACAACTTCATGGTAGATATTGACAGAGTATTCCGGGTTGCGGGTCATAGTGCCACACCTTATACTCTTACTGAAATTTCAATTCTCACTCTATTTACAGAAAGCATTTAAACGTCGAGCGTGGTTGCGGCTTTATAGCAAAGTCTTAGCTCATTTGTTCACTGTACTAAATACAATCGCGTATAATATCTGGCTGCCTACGGTTGTGCAGCGTGCCCGTAAAATGGCTTCAGATTGTAAGCTTGAGTTTGAGTGTAATATGGGTCCTGAAGAACTGAGAAGGGTAGAGCAGGAAATGAATGTTCGCATAGTTGTATTTGGAATGGATGATCGTCGTAGGACTATGTATGCTTCTAAAAGCCGTGTGAGAGATCACACAAGACCTCTATTTATTTTAGGATTGTCAGGAACATCGTATCTCCCCATCCGTAAGATAAGGACTGTCTACGTTAGTTATGATAAAAGTCGAAAATTTGGAAGGTATCATGATTTGTGTAAGGAATGTCTCGAGTTTGCGGATGATATAGCGAAACATTGTAAAGAATGCTACATGGTATGTTAGCAGTGTAAAAGCCCCAAATATGAAAGTCATGTAGTTGAAACTGAGAAGAGGGAGTGTAATATGTGTAGACGTATATTTTTTAGTAATAAATGCCTTTAACTCCATAAATCAATTGGCACTTGCAGGAAAATGAGGATTTGTAAGTGCGGTATGTTTCACATGATGGATAACTGGGGGAATTTCAAGCATAAATGCGATGAAATTCACTGTTCTACATTTCATGAAAAATATAAGGCGGATGGAGTGAAGCATGTATGCTTTTGAAAGATGCTAAGCCTAAAAATAGCCCTTGTATAACCGTGTACTACGATATAGAAACATACACGAACGCTTAAACGAAAGAAGTTATTCCACATTTACAGTACTTGTAAGCCAGACTATCTGTGATGAGTGCATGGAGATCGAGTGTGAATTCAGTGGCGGCTCGTGACTAAAAATTCTAGGGGTGCTGTCTCTAAGAATGGGTTGAAATAATTACTGAAATAAAAGGATGAGCATTGAGCAATGAATAAAAGTTTCAAAAGTTATTGAAAAAGTTATTCAGTGAGCTCATCCTTATATTGTTCTTGATTATTTCAATTGTAAATAAAAAATTTAGGGGTACTGCAGTTCCGCAGTGCCTACCGACGAGCCGCCACTGAGTGTGATGAGTGTCACAAATGTGGTAAACGGACAAACGTTTTAAAAACGCTTGCACACGACAGCCCTGTGAAACTCTTTGTATCCTATATTGTCAAGTTAGCGGACAAGTTAAAAAAAATGACTGTATATTCTTGCCCATAACAGAGCAAAATTTGACACACAGTTCCTTTATAAGGAGTTGGTTGAACACGATCATCTGAGATATTTACAGGTGATCCCTTGAAAAGAGACACAAACTAACAGTTGCAGGTAAGAGGTAATGCATAGTTTAAAGACACCTTGCTGTTCACCCTTGTAAATTAGCAAAGCTACCCAAGGTCATGGGGTAGCCGCTGAAGTTTCAAAAGGGTATTTCCCTTACACATTCCTTACTAGCGAAACTTTAAATTACGTAGCACTACCTCCACCCAAACATTACTTTAACTCCACCAATATGAGTGATAGTGAGCGTGAAGATTTTGACCGCTACTACAACAGTTTTAATGAAGTTAGTCCATACAATATAGCTGATGAATGTGAACGTTATTGCGTGAATGATGTGCGCGTGCTTAGAGTATGTTTCTATGCCTTTAGAAGGATGTACATAGCCTGTTTCAAATGCGATCCGTTGCAAGTCGCAACCACGATCGCCTCATTATGTTTTACGGTGTTCAAGAATAACTTCATGCCTAAAGACACCTTAGCCGTCATTCACAGAAACAATCCCCGCAGTTATGGGCACAAGGCTATTTACTGGCTCATACACCTACAGCAACAGACCGGGGTATACATAAAACACGCCCGCAACACGGGGGAAGTACCCATTAAGGTCAATGGTCGTGTTTTTTGGGTTGATGGTCTAAGTGAAGATCCAACCACTGGTGAGAAGACTGTGTACTCCTTTAACGGCTGTTGATGGCATGGATGCCCGCACCCTGAGTGTGCCGTCACAGGGGACCTCCATGGAAGACTCCCCGCCGACAGCCTCGCATGGACCCGTAACCGCGATCAACTTATAGGCTCCCAGTACACTCACAAGATCGTGTGGGAGCATGAGTATGATGCACTGATGGAAACAGATGGCCAGTACCGTGAAGAAATAAGGGCCATGAAACGTTCAATGGTGTTGGACCCCCTCAAATGCGGTGATAGCTTATTCGGCAGGCGTACAAACCCATTCAAGCTATACTTTCCGCTTACGCCGGAGGTGAAGCTTCATTACTTCGACTTCTGTTCTTTATATCCCTACGTGATGAAGAACAATCCGTACCCTGTAGGTGCGCCTGAAAAACTAGTGGGCCCCACCATGACAACCATCGAGGAGTTCCCAGCTAACTTTAGTGAGAGCTACTTTGGACTCTCTTTCGTAGACGTGCTCCCCCATCGCGATTTATGGATGCCGATCTTACCCGTCGTTATAGATCACAAGCTCATGTTTCCCCTGTGCGTGAAGTGCGCAGAGGAGAACAACGGTGACTCTAATCATACAACCAACCAGCGTAAGATCAGAGATGTATATACAAGCCCTGACCTGGACCTAGCTGTTCGCCATGGATACAGAATTTTGAAGATACATGAGGTGTGAAGGTTTCATAATCTACCCAATTTTCACGCCATATATAAACGCTTTTTTTGAAGGATAAGGTAGAAGCATCGGGATATCCGCGAGGAGTTGATACCGAAGATGAAAAAACGGCTTATATTCAGCGTTACCGTGCCCGTGAAGGTATACAGCTTGACCGTTCCCAAATTGTTAAGAATCCTGGGAAGCGCTTTAGTGCAAAGTTGTGTCTAAACAGTCTTTTGGGGGAAATTTGCACAGAGTACTGGCAAAGGGAACGTTCATTTGGCCCAAAGTTATAGTGAAGTCTAGGATTATGCCAATGCTCCCGACAAAGAGGTTATGGAGATCGTGAATGTAGGTAATACTTACATAATAAAGTACAACTTCACCGAACTGACCACAGATACCTCACTGGTTACAAACATACCTGTAGCCAGCTTCACAACGGCCTACACCCGAATCAAGCTTTGGGAACTACTGCCCTCTCTTCGGCGGAGGGTGCTGTATGCTGACACAGATAGCGTAATATTCACAGTGAAGGAGGGTGAATACATACCAGCTATTGGGGAATTCCTCGGAGAGTTAACCGACGAGATCAAGGATGAGTATGATGATGGTGCATACGCTGACTCATTTGTATCAATAGGGCCAAAAACGTATGGGGTACGGGTGAGGGTGGGGGAGGATATGAAATATATTGTGAAGGCTAAGGGTATCACGCTTAACCATGCGAACCGACGAGTCGTTAACGTTCACTCGTTGAAGGATCTAGTGTGCTTGGAAGATGAGGGCGACTTGCCATCCCAACTGACTGTGGTGACCCACAATTTTCGGGGGCAGAAACTGGGGTGTGTGAAGGAACTTAGGGGCACGAAGGTATGCCGTAACACCTATAGGAAACGATACCAGGTGCCTGGTACCTATGATACCGTACCCTTCGGATATCTTAATCCTTGATTGGAAGGCCCTGGGTTCGATTCCTGGGCGGTTCGCCTCATTTTTCATTATTCGTTATCTCTCCTCCTCGTGTGCAGAGACGTTCCTTAACACTTATGTCGTTTCTATTCATTTATATACTGCGCGGTCATTGCAGTTATATGCATATATATATATATATATATATATATTATATATATATATATTGTTAACAATCTGTTTATTTATTACGTATATTTGTTTCAATTAGTGTTTCATTTTCTCCTTTGCGTGCGTGCGTGTGTACAATCCTAAGCTCCGCCCACTGTAAGATCTGTCACGTGACTCCTGTCACTACCTGAGCATATCTCTATCCCTGCCTGCTCAGTTGGCCGCTTAAACCCTGGAGCTCAGACACATATTTTCTCAGGTAGACGAAAAATAGTGATGGTTACATTTGATATTGCGTGTTCGACGTTTATGAAATGGTATTCGGTAAAGTTGGAAGATGTGGTGAATACTGAAAGACTGCCTACCCCCCCTTCCTTTGAGACTTTTAACGATACATTGAATCGCGCGAGGGAACAAGATGTTCAAATACTCTATGGATATTCTGGCGAGAGTATTGCCGGATTTCGTGGCACAAACGATGTAATGGACTACGTTGTACGGCTAAACGGTATAAAAGCGTACATATACCGTGAGGTGGAGGTGAAAGAAACAACGCGTGCAGAAGAGAAGCAACGGATATAGATAATGTGTCTTGTTGATGAGTGGTGTGACAGGTGGTATTATTTCATGCTGCATCATAACGAGTACGCGTACCCTGCTGTTGAGAATGTAAACCTTGTCATCATGGACACTCTAAAGTACTTTTACCACTACATTCATATATATCATGACGAGGTTCGCAGTGAGGTTGTGGCTAAAGGCCTGTGTGAGTTTTTGATAGAATTTAGAGACGAGTATCGGTTGCTAAACAAAAAGGAAAACTACGGTAATATGTTTCTCTCAAATAGTTCACCAGTTTGTGAACAAAATGTGTTTCGTTCGTGAAATTCCCCCTAAGCGAAAATGTCTGGTGCATATTCTGGGGAGTGGGAGCGATAAAACATTAAAACCGACATTGATTCGTGTATCGGAAAATTTCTCAAAACACCGACCCAGTATAATGGGATACAAGTATTCACGTCAGAACAGCGCCGTACATGTTTCACCAGCTTATGGTGACTCGCTGCTCCCGTCGAACCGATCCGCACACCCGTGGCTCATAGTCATCTCAGAGCTTGAACCGACTGAACGTGCACTCCTCCAATACGATGGCACTTCCTTTGAAGTCATTGCGCGTGTTCAGACGTGAAACCGGTACCATTAACTATGTACTGGAAACGATTTGCAGGCAAGAAAACTCTGGTAAACTTAATGCCACGTACAATGTGTCCGTGACGAAGTCATTGCGCGTGTTCAGACGTGAAACCGGCACCATTAACTATGTACTTGAAACGATTTGCAGGCAAGCAAACTCTGGTAAACTTAATGTTATTTATTTAAGTGTTGAGGAGATGCATAGGGTCTTCGTGATAGTTGAGAATTGGAGTGAGGACTGTTATAAAATACCTACAGGTATAGGTACAAGAAGAGAACAGATTAGTGATGCCCCTCATATGCCGTTGTTTGTACGTTGTGTATAAATAACGATCAGCCATGCATTGATATACGACTGTGGAAGAATGCATCTGATAATAATGTTCTTGTCCCCACGCGAAACCGATTCAATCTCGACAGAATGTTTGAAATCGTCGGATTCCGCAAGCTGAAGCCTATGTTAGATGCTCGTGTTACGGATATTATTTATTTTGACACGGTTCTTCAATACGCATACACCGCTCTGCTCGACAGATTTATCGAATGCAGGAATGAGCAGGGCGAGAATGGTCTAGAGCTGGATGCTTATTTAAAAGGCTTAGACTCTTCGAAATATCCCGAACTTTGATACAAAGGCCTTGAGCGGTACAGGGCAGAGCTCGCCTACACTGTTCAGTGTTCACCCTGAAGAGTTGTACCTCTATATAATGAGTAGCTGTCGTTACGACTTGGAAGATTATTTCAATTGCCGGTATGCAGAATGAAGAAGAGTTCAATATTGGAAAGCTCGGGACGGTAGGAAAAAACTCTCGATTGGAAAGGAGTGTTTATAAACTTGTATTTAATAATGACGTGATGGTTAACGATGCCCTCTTTGTGCGTGCTTTTGAGTGTATTCTAGCTGTGTTTAAAGATAACTTACCAACCGAATGTAAAGTGGGCACAAAAATACTATTGAACGATATGAAAGCCATTTATCGAGTATGGGTATCCCTATAATTTGAGCGGTGAAATAATGTTAAGCCGTATTTACCGCGTAGTGCAAAGCAATAATGATGTGACTGTAGACTCGATTACGTGCGAGTTTAGTGTTTTAGTTAAGCGAAGTACAGTAGAACATAAAGTATTTTGATGCATATTTATTTTCAATATATTTAATTATTTAATATAATATTGTGTGTATATATATATATATATACTGTATATATATATATATTATATATATATATATATTTTTTTTTTTTTCCTTTACTAATATGTTGATGATTATACTCCTTCGTTTTGTATATTATTATTTTTTATTTTCAATATATTTAATATTATCATTTTCAATATATTTAATTATTTAATATAACTGTGTATATATAATATATATTTATATATTTATCCTGTACTGTTATATTGATGGTTATACTACATCGTTTTGTATATTATTATTTTTTTGATTACATATATATATTCCTCGTTCGTATTTCTTATATTATTATTAATTTTTATTGCATATATTCCATCGTTTGTATAGGATTGTATATATATTTTCTATATATTTCGTGAAATTGATTCCAATAATTCGTCTAAATAAACAGAATGATGTAATGGCGTTTCATTTAATTCTTTTGGGTGTACATATAAACGATATTATTATTTAATTATATGATATGTATACCAAATGGGTGCCTTCTAAACCGACTGACGGATTTCTAAACCAACTGTCAAGAATATCTGAATAGCGCAATCTGGCAGCTGAAAAGGTAATGTATACTCCTGCCTTCTAGGTATTCTACGTCAACTGGCTGGTTATGCCAACTGGCGGATTATGCCAACTGACGAGAATATATGCTTTATTTAATTAAACAGCGCAATCTGGCAACTCAATCCTAATAATGTACACCTGAACAAGCCATTTACGCCTTCTAAGAAGCCTTCTAAGCCAACTGGCTGATTAGGAACTTATAAGACACAGCGGGTTATAAAAAAATGTTTACACTTATGTGGGGTTTTATTTTTTATTTCCACTTTATTTGTAAAAAAAATTTGTGATACAAACAGTGCCTCATACAGGCGGCTCTACTTGCTGTCCACGGATATCTATGCATGTATGAAAGCGGTCAAACATTGCTTCCAGAGCTTTAAGGCACATCTCTGCTAGTAACGATTGGATGACATCTGTAATTCTTTCCCATACAAGTGTTAACATTTTTTTTAATCACCTTGTACTTTGATATCCTATATAACCTAGCATTGTGATATAAAGGATTAAGAAATATAATATTTAAAAATTCACAGACTCTATTTTTATTTTGGCTTACCTGATCAACAATACTCTCAACGCGATCTTCAAAATCTCTTGACAAACATTTCAAAATTTTGGTTCTTCTTATAACCTTCTTTTGGATCTCTTCTTTTACCTCTTCATAAGATTTATGCCCTTCGCGAATTGCTCGATAATTTAAATCATACATTTCGCATTCTGCATAGCTGCGTTGCCCATCTCTGTAAAATTATACATTAATGTACAGGGTGTCCACAATGTTTTGTCATCCCGGTAAAATGCTAACTGATTTTCGTTTTTCTTTCAGATCCATTTATCACTTGAATGACCTTTCAGTTCTTGGTTTATCTTTTACAGTGCCTGTTGTGAACAGTTTCTTTTTCCATTTCAACAGAGTGGTTTTTGGAGGAGCTGCACGATTGAATCGGTCCTAGAAGTCTGCACGAATATTTTCAATGGTTTTGCCATTACGTGGTCGCTGATGGACCAAGGTACTAGCCAATATGCGTTGTTCAGTCGTATAGTTGCTGCTATCACACATTTCAAATGGGTCTGAAAGAAAAACGGAAATCAGCTAGTACTTTACTGGGGTGATAAGACTTTGTGGACACCCTGTAGATAGTCTAAAACCTTTAAATCCAAAGAGTATAAATAAACAATACGTAACCCCTGTTACACAAATATCACCCTTATCACGATTCTTTTCTACCAATAAATATTAAATCAGTTTTATACAGGGTGGCCACAAAGTCCCTTTGCATGAAAAATAAGGGCAACATACAGATATGCTGTAATGTCACTGCAAAGGGACTTTGTGGCCACTGTACATAATATACATTTTAGATATTGATCCAAGTATAGGTTACAGATAGTTACAGTTGTTGGGGTTAGCTAAAATAGTTTTTTTATAAAGGCAGATAGTTAAAATTGTTAAAGTTAGTTATAATTAGATAGTTACAATACGAGGTGCGATCCAAAAGTTCCCAGACTGGCAGCGTGGAGCGCTAACAGGCCGTAGTACGGACTTGGGCCGCTAGATAGCGCTAAACAGCTTTATCGTGAAGCAGTGTGCCGAGTGACACGGTTATACACGCACGCGTTTTTTTCCATGAGCGTTTTTGTGCGTTAGTGTTAGTGGTTTTATGGAATTTTTTGCGAGAAGAGAAATGGCAGCCTTCAAACTGGCAGGCTTCAAACTCGGCAAAACCGCGTCGGAGACCCACGAAATGCTCAAACATTCATTTGGTGATGACGCCATGGGCAGAAGCCAGACTTTCGAGTGGTTCTCGCGGTTCAAACGTGGTCAAACGTCGGTTGAGGATTCCGAACGTTCTGGTCGGCCCTCAACCAGCAGAACCGACGAAAATGTTGAAAAAGTACTTCAGGCCATCCACGAGGACCGTCGGCGAACGATTAACGACATCTGCATCATCGTTGGCCTATCGTTTGGTTCATGCCAACGCATTCTCACGGAGGAACTCAACATGAGGCGGATCGCTGCCAAATTCGCTCTGTCTGTGCAGCAGTTTTTGGCCAAAAACAACATGGCAGTGGTCCCCCCCGTAATCCCCCGACTTAGCCCCCTGTGACTTCTTCCTGTTCCCCAAGATGAAGATGCGGCTGAAGGGGCGACGATTTGACGACATCGAGGAGATTCAGGAGGAATCGCACGAGGTGCTGAACAACACCCCCAAAATGGAGTTCTAAAGGTGCTTCCAGCAGTGGGAAAATCGCTGGGCCCGCTGTATCAACTCCCAAGGGGACTACTTCGAAGGGGACAGCAGTAATTAGAACCTAAGGTAAGCCTACATTTTTTTGTCGGTACAGTCCAGGATCTTTTGGATCGCACCTCGTATGTTCTAGTTGTAGTCCCGGTTACTTGGTTATTAGTAGCTAGTTCGTTAGTTATAGGGAGATCAGTTTTATTAGTTATAGTTATAATTTTCGTTAATGGCATTTATAAGTATATTTTATATAGCTGTTATATATATATAATTAAAGATATAATTCGTTAAATAATGTTATAATTTGTTACAATATGTTTAATTGAGGATATCGAATTCCTTATTATTTATTTAATAATATAAATTAATAATAATAATAATAATAATAATAATATAAAATAATTACTAATCCTATCACCAACATTATTTATACGAAAAAAAGTCATTACCAACGAATTATTTTTGTATCTGAATGAATTACAAAATGTTACATATGTTACAGAGACTCTGTGTAACTAGGGATTTCATTAAATCCCAAAAATGTTCAGGGATTTCCTGTATCGTAAATCGGGGTGATTTCGGACACGGGGTAACTTCGGACAAAATGTGAATAAAAAGTTTTCCTTTTAAATAGCTCCGAAATGAAATAATAAGAAGGAGAAATAGTAGGGGAATGTTCTGATGCAAAGAGAGTTTTGTTTACTTATTTCATTTAGGAGCTATTTAATATTAAATCTTTTTACTCAGATTTTGTCCGAAGTCACCCCGTATCCAATGTCTCCCCGGTTTACGGTAAGTTAAGTCATGATATTTTCGTTAAACCTACGGGAAAATTATTGACTGCCCCGTTAACTGAATCTCCGGTTAGGTAATTGAATGCCCGGTTAGGTCAACTGTACGCCCTTGACGATTGGCTAGGTTAAGTCGTAATATTTTCGCAAAACTAACGAAAATATCATGACTTAACGTTACACGAAATCCCTGAACATTTTAGGGATTTTATGAAATCCCTAGTTACACAGATCCTCCGTAATATATACAAGACGGAACATTATTTCAGAATATAGAGATGTAGACTATAAAATAATGTGTCATCTGTAGAAGAATTAATATAAGACAATCTGAAGTACAACATTTATTTTTCTTAAATGCAGTAAGAAAACGAGCACATATGGAGTAGTAGTATCCCCGCAAAAATATAGAATGCCGATCAATTGAATGCAACATGATCAATAATGATGGGGAAGGGGGTTTAGACCCAAAGGGGGAGAGGGGGATATGCAGCAAGGGGAGACAGGGGTAGACCCCCAAGGGGGTATGCATGAAGAGGGGAGAGGAGTAACCTAATCTGGAGGAGAGTAAGCGTTGAAGAGGGTCCGGGAGATAGATCCTCGAAAGGGGGTAGCCTAACCTAACAAGGATAATAAAAAGGAAAGAGAGAAGGAGAGAGAGAGAGAAGAGAAGATGTTCTCGCTGGCATGTCTCGGCGCATAATGGGGTCTTGACAGCCATCTTTGGCGGCTTTAGCATCACAACCAGTTGGCTTACAGGCGTACTACGTAAACAGCCAGTTTCTTTAGAGGGACATTGCCATAATAAAAAGGAAAGAGAGGAGGAGGAGAGAGATGTTCTCGCTGGCATGTCTAGGTGCATTATGGGGTTTTGACAGCCACCCTGGGCGACTTTAGCATCACAGTCAGTTGGCTTAGAAGACGTATGGCATAATCAGCCAGTTTCTTTAGAGGGTCACTGCCATAAGATGGCACAGCCAGTCGTATATGGCTTAATCATACAGTTATTTCCTTGTACGTACGTATAAAGAAGAATTAAAACGCACATCGCACATAGCAAAACACACACACACACACACACACACACACACACACACACACACACACTGTATCGTTTACATATATATATATGAAAATTATTTCACGAAAGTAGCACGTGAAAAATATTTATGATCAAAAGAACCACGAAGGAAAGGAAACGCAGAATGGTGCTCAAGCGCTTTCGTCTAATGACATCCTCAGGAACGATGAAGTAAATAAAAAGTTCGAGGTAAAAAAAATTATAATAAATAAAATTGTGGGAGGAGTATACAAATTTATAAGGAAAAACTACCAATTTTAGCACTTTGCCCTGCTTGTCTAAATCTGTTCTGAACGAATTCAAAACAACAGGATCAAGCGGATTGTTTACAACCAATTTTATAGATAATGCCTGAATTATATATAGGTCACAAAAAATAAATAAATAAAAAATAAAAATAAATTCAAAAATAAAAATTGTAAGAGGAGCATACAAATTTATAAAGGAAACTACCAAAGTTTTAGCACTTTGCCCTTCTTGTCTAAATCCGTTCTGAACGAATTCAAAACAACAGGATCAAGTGAAAAAAGACCCTGGCGCATGTTAAAATTATTTGTCGAATAATAGCAGACTCAAGAATATTTCTATTAACAATGTTGCTAGAGTGAAACAAAATTGAAGCATTATTCCAATCAATACAGTGGGATAACTCTGACAAATGGACGAAAAGGGCACTGGACGACTGTGCCGTTCTGACGGAATATTGATGCTGTTTTACACGCGTGTGCAAATCCTTTCCCGTCTGACCAATGTAAAAAGAATCACATTGTTTACAACTAATTTTATGGATAATGCCTGAATTATTGGTAGGTCTATTTTTTACTATGATATTTTTTACAATATTGTTATATGAAAATACTAAATTAATATTCAAAAGTTTAAGTACATTAGCAATGCCTAAAAAGCCCGGGAAAAATGGAGGTACTAAAATTTTCTTTGACAAAGTGCGAGGGTTATTATTCACGCGATCGAAGGTTCGTTTTGCCTTGGTAAGACAAGACTACATAAATGCAGATAGGTAGCAGAGATCACTTCCAATACAGTTGATTTTTTCTAATTCGGTATTCATGTATTCCGGACTGGCAATCCTAAGAGCGCGGAGAAACATTGAAGAAAATATGGCCTTCTTAATGAGGGTGTCATGTCCGGAGTAAAAGTGTACGTAGGACAAATTGTTTGTCCCATGGTTGCGGTACGTCGACGATATTTTGTGTATCTGGCCCATGAAGCGTGACCTGGATGACTTCCTCCTTCAGTTAAAATGTTAAATGATCAAGTCCCCCCATTAAGTTTACTTTAGAAGTGGAACAAAACAACTTAATCCCGTTTATAGATGTGCGTTTACATAGGGATAGCCCAGGTTTTAAGTTTAGTATTTATCGGAAAAAACAAACAATTTGTCCTATGTACACTTTTACTCTGGACATCACACCCCCATTAAGAAGGCCATATTTTCCTCAATGTTTCTCCAATGTTTTTCTCTCTCCAAAGAGAGAGTGGGATATCAGTATTCTCGGTTACCAAAAAGTCTGCGCCAGATGGGTGCCTCGCATGCTCATTGCCGAGATGAAAACTAAGAGACTTCGCATTTGCCAAGAAAATCTGCAGCGCTTCGAAAATGAAGATGAATTTCTGCACAGCATTTTGACAGGAGACGAGACGTGGGTCCACCATTATGACCGTGAAAATAAATGGAAATCCATGGAATATCGGCATAAAAATTCACCATAACCAAAAAAATTCAAAGTTAAAAAATCGGCTGGCAAAGTGATGATGATTGGTTTTTGGGATATCATTGTTGTTGTTCTCGAAGCCTTTACGGAATGAGGGACCGCAATCAACTCCGTACGTCATATTGAAACTCTGAAGAAGTTGGAAAAACGGATGAAGAGGGTTCGCACCCACAAAAACGCAGTCATTGTTCACCATGACAACGCACGGCCTGAACTGTGTTCAAACGTGAGGAGCAATTGAGGATCTGAAATTCATCGTCTTGCCGTATCCACCATATAGCCCAGATTCAGCACGATGCGATTTTCACCTCTTTCCTAAACTTAAAGAACATCTCCGTAGAAATCGCTACAAGTTTGACGTGAGGAAGTTGAGGAAGCTGTGAAATTTTGGTTTCGTAGTCAAAGCTCCAAGATTTAGCGGGATGTATTTCAAAAACTCATTTATCGTTGGCGTTAATGTATTGAGGTAGAGGGTGATTTTACAGAAAAGTAAATTTATCGTTTTGAAGAATAAACGCTAAGGTACATATCTACTTTTGTTTTGGTAAAATCCTTCAGCCCGTTTAAAATTTATTTGAGTGGAGGCATTACTTTTCAGCTCACCCTCGTACGTTCAATGTATAACTGAATGAACACTTCTTTATTTATAACATAAACATTATTTTGCAATTTTTGTCGTTACGATAATTTTAACATAGAATAATTGACAGATTCATTTTAACAATTAGTGCAAAGGTAATTTTCTACTCACATTTGTAATACAGAAAATGGAATTTTATTTAATGGGGTTCTAAATTAAATGTTCATTCTATAAAGGTTTTGAAGCAGGCCCAACGTCACTCTCTAAATACTATCTCTGGCACTAATATATGAAAAATAAATTCCAGCTTTTTTTCCAAGTATTCTTTCAATAAATTATAGAATGATCTCATAGATTTAACTCTATTTTTTCTTAAATAAATAGAATATGTAGATATTTTAAAGACATAGAAATGTTTAATGTTCTAAGTAGTTTGCATTTTATGAATATATATATATATATATATATATACACGTTGTTCTGAAAAAGATTTGTCTGCAAGAACCCTTTTCTACACACATCTATTAAATTATAAGCCGTCTCTCTTTCTTCCACAGATTAATAAAAACTTAAGGACCTCCCTCTAAACTTCGTTTAGAATCCGCCCACCAAAACACGTTCAGCCAATGAGTCTTTTGGTTTCTGAAAGTGTGGGGAGGGGGGAAAGCTTTTCTTCATCATGCACCATTCTAGGGGCGCCTTCACCCCTTTCCTATAGAATGTGTGGCAACGGCATATGCGAATCATTTTCAGTTTCGTGAAGCCTTTCAACTGGTGCGTACAAATTTATAAGCAAGAATGTCTTCGGCCGAACACCCGAATATCGTTATGCGAGTTATTTTATGTGGTATACATTGTACTCTACGCAAGCAGACTTATTCAATAGTGCCCCGAGTGAAATATATAGGATCTATTTCTCCTGTGTCATCATTTATGTAGAAGTGTGTTTTTGTGAAGTTTTCGTGCACAATTTTAATGTATTATCATTTCATCTGAAAGTCCGACTCTTTCATACACGAATGTCTAAGCGAATATACCACGCCCAAGCTGTATCTATGTGGTGATACAGTGTGAGTAGCTATTTTTATCAATATATTGTCCTTTGGTACCTTTGTTTAGCTTCCGCCCGAATCGTTCATTCTGACGAAGGTCAAGCTTTTCACTCCACTTTAGACCTACAGTTTAACGTTGAATACGAACCACACCCCATCAGCAGCCCAGCGTCTTAACCACTAGGCCACTTAGGGTACCCATTTATCTACCAACCACTTTCTTTATTGTGTGGAAGGATGAACAGCTTGGTTTTGCTGCGCGCCGGCTGCCGTCGGGTCTCGAATCCGGGGCCGATGGATTCGTAGTCAGTGACGCTAACCACTACACCACCGAGGCGCTCTCTCTCTCTCTCTCTCTCTATCTCTATATATATATATATATATATATATATGTAAAATCCCCATTCTCTACGTATACATCGTAATTTTACAGTGCTAATGCGTGCGTTCATCTGATGGGTTGCGTGGACAACGGCTGCGTATTTTCGAGTCAAGGCCTAGAGCAAGTGGTGTTACAAGATTCCAGATACGAGAGAAGCACCGCATCGAGTAGTGACGATTACGCCGCGTAAGTATTATGTAATTCGAAAACAGTCTATTGTTTTAAGGTGTGTCTCAACAACTCGTGCAATTTTTCTCTTACATAAAACCTCTTTTGAAATTAATGGCGCAATAGTTTTTGTTTTTTCTATTTTAAAGGCCTGACGAGATCCTGCTTCATTGCATGATATAGTATGAACGTACGTTGGAAGCTCCAACCGTCGACCTTACCGGGAAAGATGCCGTTTTTATTTTTAAAATCTCTCTCTCTCTTTTTCCTGTGAAATAACAATAATAAATAACTCTCTCATTATCCTGTGAAATAATAATAACAATAATAAATATCTCTCTTTATCTTATGAAAATAATAATAATAAAGCGCGGTTTACGGTAATATTTTTCTTTTAGGGACGACCCGGTTGTATTATACGAAGATATTTCCCGAAGTAAGGTATGCGAGATCGTTGGAGAAACGAAACAAGTTTTTATTCTTGTACGTGTGTGTGTGCGTATGCGGACGTGTTTGCTGAATAAGACTGTTATTTTCAACATTTATTAATTAATAAAGCTAAGTTTTTGTTCCGTTTTAAAAAAGGTATAGCTGATACATTTATAACTTGATTGTGGCAGTTACCAATTTCATTTAGCGCATACGTCACATTTGTACGTAATATATATATATATATATATATATATATATATATATATATATATATATAGTTTTAAGAGATGCAAAATTAGGAGTAAGATATTTATTACATTTCCTATTTTAAAGCAATGACGAGGCCACGTTGGGTCTGGAAGCTCCAACCATTGACCTTACCGGGTAAGCTGCCGTTTTTATTTTTAAAATCTCTCTCTCTTTCCTCGTGAAATGACAATAACAAACGTCTCTCATTATTCTGATAAATAATAATAATAAATATCTAATTAAACGTACATATTTTTTATTCTTAGGGACGCCCCGATTATATTTTACGAAGATAGACGCTTACAGTAATACTTTTTCTTTTTAGGGACGACCCGGTGGCATTACCCGAAGATATTTCCGGGGAATGTGCGATCGTCGGAGAAACGATGTAAGTTTTTCATTCTTTTTCTTGTACGTGTGTGCGGATCGAGGTAAGAATAAGGCAAGTATTTTCAGCATTATATTAAATAATAAAACTATCGGTAACATTTTAAGCATATTTATAAATTAACATATAATTCTGTTTATTGTATACCTAACATTTTTTTTACGTAATATTGGCTTCAGTGCTTTATCGTACAAATAGGAGTGACAATAATTTTTTACACATTATATATATATATAATATATATATATAGAGAGAGAGAGAGAGAGAGAGAGAGGAGTTTAGAGGATATAAATTTAGGTGCAAGATATTTTATTACACTAATATGAAATAACTATAGACAATTTTAACACACAGATCTCGCTTATTGCGACGGTACATGATATACACGGTGTCCAAAAAAAAACTAAACACGCCGATTTTTTTGGACTCCGTTTTTTAATAAGCTATAATTTTTTTTATAATTTGAAATGTGAACATAATAGTTAATAATTATAATAATAATGAATAATATTTATAATAATAATTAATAATTATTGAGATATGTTCATATAATTTATCATTTTGGTATAACACAAGCTAATAAACAGAGACGTAATATGTGTGCACGAGAACTTTTAGAGCGATTTCCAGATGACAGATCGGTATAAAAAATCTGGTTTTCAGATGAGAAGATCTACCATATAACTCCTCCAATAAACAATCAAAATGATAGGGTTTACTCAAGGGCGGATAGAAAAAAGATGTTAGTCCTGAACGTTTGTTGAAAGAAACGGCAAGAGTTTCTCAAGGTGTGATGGTGGGTGCGTGCGTATCGAAGATGGGCAAATCTCGTTTAGTTTTTATTGCACCTCGAGCCAGGATTAATGCAAACTACTACATTAATCATGTTTTGCCGATTTATCTAGAAGATATGCAAGCCAGATGTGGTAATGATTTCACCTTTCAGCAAGATGGCGCACCAGCACACAGAGCTCGTCAGACAATAGAGTACCTCAGAGCTCAGGAGGTTAGTTTTATCGAGCCCGAAAATTGGCCAGCAAATAGCCCTGACCTTACACCAATGGATTATGGTATATGGGAAGCTCTATCTTCTAAGGTTTACATACCTGGGCAGAATATTGAAGATTTAAATGATTTAAGAGAGACTCATAGATGGTTGGGAAAGAGTTTCACAAAATTATGTAGACAAGTGCGTGGACGAGTGGCGATCGCGTTTGGTTAAGTGTATAGAACAAAATGGTTCCGATATTGAACAATTTTTCAAATAATAATATAAATTTACATTAAATTTATTGGAATAAGAAATCTTAATTATTATATTCAAACTTATGAGAACGCATACATGTTATTAATTTGCGTGTTTAGTTTTTTTGGACACCGTGTATATATATGTATATATATATATATACACACACACACACACAGATGTTATCATTTTATACAACACGCGTGTCCGCTTCATTTACAAAGGGGAATCTACGGACTACCTCGCTAAACACGAGGTTATCATTACCCTCATAATCACACAAATCTCGGCTTTTTTAAGAAATCTGAATAGCTGTTCCCACGAGCCAGAACTGAAATAAAACATAGGCAATGATGTCCACACATATTTGAGAATAAATTTTGATAGCGTTGTGGATTCCATACAACTCGTGCTACACGTACCTTTTTTATAAAGCCCATAATTACGGGGTCGAGCCATAATTGTAGTGCTAAAGAGTCATAACAATAGACATTTTCTCTATTTCTATCAAATGCCCCGAAGCAGTTGGTACCCGGGTTACCAAGGGAGCCGGTGTTTACTATAAATGCAGCATTTTTTTGCGATCGATTTTTTCAATATTTCAATTTTTGCATAAGGCCCGGCGAATATGTTTCGCGTGAAACAATCCTGCATCATAACCTCGCGTATCGTCATTTCATCCATTATTTTTGAAAATCACCAGATACACTTCTGAAGCGGTCAATCTCGATGACGCTCGGGTTTTCCAAGTAAGGCAGTATACTTAACGGGTTGGCTAATGCTTCACCAAATTTATATCTTACACCAAGACTGCCGTGTAACTGGGGGTTCAGATGTGTGCTCACGCTACCACACTGATCAGCCGATGGATCAAAAGCAAACACTGTACTTCCATTTATAAACTCATCTATAGTGACACCAGAACCAAATACATCACACCCATTAATATTGCGGGAAAGAATGTGGTATGCGCGTGAATATAAAGAAAACTCGGGGCTTGTAGAGTAATACACTTCCAAAACTCCGTCAATAGATGCGCAATTAATATGTAAATTTATGCTTTTTAAGCCGAAATTTTGGAGTTTGAAGGCCGATTTCTTATACTCACCAACCATGGCCTTATGGTCGAGCAAACCGATAAGGATGCGCTGTGGGAGAATACCTAAGGCCAAATTTTCTATCTGCTTTGTAGTTACACCCGCTTTGACCGTATTCGTTTTTAAAATCACGCGTCTCATTGGATATTAAGCTGTATCTTTCAACAAGCGCTTCTCAATTTCCACCTACTTGATGGCTGATATATTTAAATACGTATCTAAAATGTGTATAACAGTAGGCTTGATAGATTGCTCGCTACCCTCATCCAGATTTAAACATATCTCTGGGGCTCTACGTGTAATTTTGATCTTCATTTCAAAGCCGTTCAAAAGCAGCTTATCTTGCGACAAAAAATCAGAATGGAGTCTTGCCTAAGGAATCGTAAATTTTCATTTCAGAATTTTTTAATTTATTTTTTACAATATCCATCAATTGAGGGTGTAATACCCCTGATTCACCAAAGGTGTCTCTTTTGCATCTCTCGTAAAGTTTAAAAGAGTTTCTAAATAGGCCCCATAATGATGATCGCTAGCGCCAGGTGAAACGTTAGTTTGATTTAGGTACACATCACATTGACTTGTCGGCGTGCGTAGGAAATTGTTTTCAGGGTATACTGCGTAACCCTCTTCACAATCTGTGTCATCCGAATGTGCAATTCTTAGTTTACTACAACGAAACACATTGGAAGGGTAAAAAAAAAATGACTCCCTGACGAAGAAATCACGAACTCTATAGGCGCAGTCGTTGACCCTATAGCGTTGAGAGGATGAATTGTGATAAATTCGGTCTCCATAATACTTCTTTGGAGGCACATCAATGAGATTTAACTCAGATTTGCAGCACTCCGAAATGTAGGGGTGGATAAAATGGGCCATAAAAAGCGTTAATGCAGCCTTCCACTTCAGTTGTACCATCACCTATAAGAGGCATCTGTATCAGATTTACCTTATATTAGTTTTTAAAAATAAGTCACGACCGGTTTCTTACGTTTAAAAATTTTTTTTTAAATTCTTTTTCCGCTATACACCACGATTTGTCTGCTTAGCTTTCCTTTTTTTTGCACGTCGTACAGTGAGCTTTCTTCCTCTTATAGCAACCTTTTGTTTTTTCTTTCTTCTAAAACCCCCGCCCGCGCATTTTTCCCTTCGCATCTTCGATGATTTCATCCCGTGTACATCGCAAATGTTTTCTGAAAGCTTCTTTAGGTTTGGTACCTGACATTATATCTTGAAATGTGTTAAGTCCTAATTGTAGGGCTTTCTTTCCGAGATATTTGGCCCCACTTTTCAGTAAGGACATAGCTGTGCGCAGTATAGCCGAAAAAATTTAACCGATGCCGCTTCCCTAGGTAGACGAAAAATGGCCTCTGTGTCATTCTGTCACAACACTCCGAAAGTGGAGCTTCAAGGTTAAGCTCCCGTAGCCGAATGGAAACTTTTTCCCCTCAATCGTTCTTATTTATATATATTGAGATACTGGTTAGTAGGTTTGGGGCAACTTTGACATAATGAGAAACTGTTACCTCTATGATCGGGAATGTGCACAATGCATAAGAAACGAGCCTGGATATCTCAAAAAAATTGGTGGTCCACGATATTACTATAAACATAACACATGCTCAGGGGAGGGCCTCCAGCGGTTAATTTCGGTAATTTTAGTTGGTACAATAAGCTGAATAAGTCATGCTGTGACTCGTGAAAAGTGTCTCTTTGGAAGGCCGCGCCATATCTGCCCTCAGGTATAATTTTGAACAGTTCATTGTCCTCAATATTTCTACTAGCCGTTGATTTTAACAACAAAGTATGGGCCGCTGTGTCTTTGCTTACGACTTCAAAAGTAAATCGGGGGTGAGGCGTGACCTTTCCAGACTCCCATTTAAAGCACTCACAATATCTTCGGCTGTGTCATAATGACCAGGTCCTAGTGTTACTTTTGTACTGTAGTACTGCAACTCGCCGCTGTAGGCTGAAAGCATAGTATCATCTATGCCTAATTTTTGACACTCATCGAGTCTTCTAAGAATCAGTAAAACGTCCTCTTTCTTCTCAATACTTAAAAACTTGGGGGCCAATTGAAATTTACACAAGCCGACCTCTTATGATTCACGCCCCAAATCGATAGGTCTATGCAGTTCTGTTATAAAGCTGTACAGGGTGTAGTTAGGATGTATGCCCAAAGAGTCAGAAGAGGGTAGTGTGACGTAGAAGTGGTTAGTCATCATTTTGTTTAATACTTAAGTTTCAGTATTGCTTGAGCTTTTATATAGGAGTTGAGCTTTCAAGGTACCCTAGCCACTTCACCAGCTACATCTTTCTCTCTCTTCCCTGTACCTTTACTGCCTAAAATTTTCTCAATTTCTCACGTTTTTTTACCTAAATTAAACTCGACTTTCGGCATCTCCTCGCCATAAAGGCCACCCGCAACTTCACCATTCAACTCTTTAACGTAATACATTATCATATCGTCTTTAGGCCTCATAGATCTAACTTTAAAAATCTTCTGAGTCCACCCTTGCTCAAAGCCTTTCGCGAATTTATTCCCCTCTCGTGACAGTCTTACTTAATCATTGATTTTGAAACGCACTGAGCGTGGTGGTGCTATACGGTTATCTTTTCTCGTCTCAGGCTCTATATAGGGGTCTCTTTTTAAAAGCTCGTTAGGAGATGTTCCAATCATGCGATGCCGTGACCGGTTGTAGGATGAAGCCAGCGGCTCCAGAATGTCTACATATATATCTGTGTTTTTATGTGTGAAATAACGATGCATACGCTCCTTTATGGTACGCTGAACTCCTTCGGCTAAAATTGTCTTATGCATGGAATTAGATGTGTAATAACTGATATTAAATTCCGTCAACATGTTCTGGAAGGCTCGGCCTATAAATTCATTGCCCAAATCTGTACAAAAATAGCCAGGAATCCTGTTTACATTCAACATCAACGCTTTGATGGCTTTAGTAACTGTTTCAGGCGATTTATTTTTCAACGGGGTTAGCCACAAGTATCTAGAGAACACGTCTATTATAAACAAAATATACCTATACCCGTTATTATACAGTGAATACCTCTGTATATCTGTTAAATCCGCGTGCCAAATAGAATCAACCAAGGCTACTAATGTTTTGGTAGTTTTAAACCGTCTACTCACCGGTTTATTTAGTGTATAAGCATCCTGCTCACGGAAAAACCTCTCAACATCTTTTTTCTCTACTCCCTATTATAAACGCCTCTGTACAATCTATTAACACCCCCGTAAGTAGCTGGATTAGAAATCTCATAACTTTTTCTTAATATGTTAACCATTTGCGTATTTTCAAGGCTCGGGGGTAAGGTTGTGCTTTGGTGCTTAGCCTCTTCTTCTTCCTCTTCAGGGATGTTACCGCCGGGGGTGAAGGTGTATTCAGCTGTGGTACATGCGTTGCTTTCCTCAATTCTTTTAACCTGCTCTGGTTACCTATCAATGTTTTTGGGATGTTTATTTGCTGTAGTCTAGCTTTAATATGCCCACATCCTGTTGGTGAAGGTCTTTCCCCACTTTCTCACCAAATCATGCACAATATCAATGATGTTCAAACCCTGTACCTTTGACCCTTCAACAACAACCTCGCCTGTATCGGACCATTGTATAATGGGGTCCTCACTCAATAGATTACAAAGACTTAACCATTTATTCCTCAGTGTATGAGGTAGACTACGTTTTAATACATCCTCGAGATGTTGCGGGCCCGCTCCGTTGTTTTTTGGCTGTTTATCTCTAGTAGCCTTGGCACCAGGTCCTATGTCACCATCATCAGTGCTATGTCTGATAACTATGGGGACCTCGGCCGGCTTCTTATAAACTTCGAGCTCTTGAAGGAAATTTATGTAGAGCTTCTTGATATAAAATTCTTTTCTCGTCAGGGGGCTTCTCGCTGTTTAATAGATTCACCAATTCATTCTCCATTCTTTTAAGCCTATTTTACCAAGATCTAATACTGATTCCTGGTTCTTTGTGTTTTGTAACGAAGCATACACCTCGTGTGGAATCACGACCATTCCCTTCATTATATTATACTAGACAATAAAGGCGCCAAAACTGAAAACAAGATGGGGAGGAACGATCCGCCTCTTTGCACTTTGCACACTGTTTTTTTCGAGCAAGTGCGAGTATTATGCTCTTGTAACGACGTAAGCGCGACTTCTGCGTGGCCTTCATTGGTACATTGCATTTTATAACGTTAAGGCAGATTTTACAGATGCATTTTAAAAAGTCTGGGTCAATATTTTTAGCAAATAGTTGGTAGATTTTTATTAATTCACGATATTTCTTTAACCTCTTTGTCATTCTGGAATGTACACCGTTTCAGCCTCGTTTGGGAATATATTCGTTCTTAGAAGCATCCTAAACGTGTTTCGCGGGTGAAGGTCACAAACCAAATATCCGTAACGTTGACATGTAACTTCTTTATAAACTTCCAGAAACTCCTTACGCTGATTCCGGAACATTTGACTGGCTAATACCCCAGTTTGTGCCACATCTCTACGTTGTGTGAATAAGACTAGATATTGTGTATTTAGCGTTCACGCATGTATCTATTCTTGAAAAACAGGTTTTGAATGTTGAAGAACACGCTTATGTTAAGATTGTGGGAGAATACTGTAAATGTCTTGGCAAACGTTTTGTTCATTTCTAACATGAGATCGTCAATTACAATAACCGTGTGCTCATCACCCTTTATAGAACTAACATCATATACGCCTTTGTGGAACAAAATATCATCTTGGTATTCTTTGAATACGGCTTGGTATGTCGAATAGCACCATATGACTTTGTGCACAAAATTTGAGAACAGAGTGTCCTTATCTTTAATGATTTAAAGCATAAACACGGTTTTGCCACAGCCTGTAAGACCGGATATAATGCATGTAGGAGGGCTTGTGAACCTGAATTTTTCTACAGAATCCATCTCTAACACGACATACCCCTAATGGAACATTTACAAAATATAATAAAATTTTAAGTGTTGCTCCTTATATTCTACAGTCTTGTTTTTCTTCTTCTCCAGAACCGTGAATGATGACGAGATTCTGGATGATGAGGTACTGTACCAGCAACACTTCCCCATTGAAGATATTGCTGATGAAGGCTCGATAGTGTAGTTCAGGTTACAGAATCCACCCCACCAGCGAACCATCAGCAGTGACAAACGTAGCACCCCTACTCGTCAATTAGAGAAGAAAGCGGGTGCAATGTGCATGACAACATCAGTGAAACACCTTCCACGTCAAAGCGCTTAAAATTGTTGACCGTTAGAGCCACAGTAATAGAACCGTAGCCCTCCACGTCTTACGGTATAACCCCTTCAGTAGCACCATCTACAAATAAAACTGTACCCACTTACCCCCATTCAATACCGCCCGTGCCCTCCACCTTGACAGCAACACAGCATCCTGTAGACAGTGGTATATCATTCGAGCTGGTGCGCAGCGTCACCACCACCCCATCCCTGACTAGAAAGTGGTATGTAGTCATGATCGACCCACGAGTCGTGTATTGTAACGGGAATGAACAAGGACTGCGATGCATGGTTGAACGTATTGTGGAGTTTACTCTTCAAAGCAGTGAGGGACGTGAAGCTAGGACGCGTCTGGCGCTCGGGCTCAGGTCAGATAATAGTAATAGAGACGATTTTTGGATAGTAATACCCTACAGGTGTCTGACCGCCGTAGATGTAGAGTACATTTTGGGACGCATAATGCAGGCCTTTCAAAGCGGCACCGAGCTTAATTTGGAGAATTTCAGGATTGATATAGATCACGTCTTCCGGCCTGTAGGTCACAGCGCAACACCTTATACTCTTAACTTTAACAGTTATCAGATATACAAAAGACATACCGCTTTCGATCGGATATACAAAAGACACACTGCTGTCGATCGTGGTTGCGGCTTTATTGCATTAGTCTTGGCTCATATGTTTACTGTGGTAAATACAGCTGCCAAAAAAATTTGGATGCCTACGGGAGAGGAGCGTGCACGTAAACTGGCTGCAGACTGTAGGCTTGAATTTGACTGTGCTATGGGCCCTGAAGAGCTGCGAATGGTAGAGCAGGAAATGGGTGTACGTATAGTTGTGTTTGGATTGGATGATAGCAGTAGGACTGTGTATGTTTTTAAAAGAAGCGTGAGAGAACGTACAAAGCTCCTACTTAAACAGGGTTGTCTGGGACAACGTATCTACTCATCCGTAATATAAAGGTTCTTTACGCGAGTTATGCTAAAAGCCGAAAATATGGAAGACATCACGATTTGTGTAAGGGTTGTCGCGAATTTACGAATGACCTGTTGAAGCATTGTAAGGAGTGTCACATGGTTTGTGAGCAGTGTAAAAGTCCCAGGTGTGAAAGTCGTGTAGTTGAAACTGAGAAATGCGATTGTAATGTATGTAAGCGCATGTTTTTCAACAATACCTGCTTTGGATTCCATAAATCGAATGGCACGTGGTGGAAAATGGGGATTTGTGAGTGTGGTATGTTTCATACAATGAACAGCTGGGAGAAATTAGAGCACAAATGCAAAGAAATTCATTGTTTTGCGTGCCATGAAGAATATAAGGTAGCTGGTGTAAAGCCGGATGTTATATGAAAGACGCCAAACCCAAAAATAAGCCCTGTATAACCATGTGTAACATATAGCTTGTATAACATAGAAATTTACACAAATCCCGAAACAAAAGAGGTTATCCCTCATTTACTCGTAAGTCAAACTATTTGTTATGAATGTATGAACATTGAGTGTGATGAATGTCGCAAATGTGGTAAGCGAACAAACATTTTTAAGGTGTCTGAAGAGATTTCCTGGTGAAACTGTTTGTGAACTATATTGTCAAGCTAGCGGACCAATTCAAGAAAATGACTGTGTATTTTCTTGCCCATAACGCTGCAAAATTTGACACTCAGTTCCTTTATAAGGAGCTGCTTGAGAATGAGTCCTCAGATATATTCACGGGTAATCCCTTGAAAATACGAAACAAGCTTATACAGATGCAGATAAGGGGAAATATTCAGTTTAAAGACACCCTGTTGTTCACACCTTGTAAATTAGCCAAGCTGCCCAAGGTGATGGGCGTAGACGCAGGAGTTTCAAAAGTGTACTTCCCTTACACATTCCTCACTCACGACACTTTAAATTATGTAGGCCCTCCCACTAAACATTACTTTAACTATGAATGTATGAGTACAAACGAACGTGAGGATTTTGAGCTCTACTACAACAGGTTTAATGACGATAATCCTTACAATATAGCGTATGAATGTGAACATTATTGTGTGAGTGACGTGCGTGTAACTAGAGTATGCTTCCAAGCCCTTAGAAAGATGTACATAACGCGCTTCAACTGTGATCCGTTACAAGCATGAACCACGATCGCCTCATTGTGTTTTACCATATTCAAGAATAATTTCATGCCTAAAGACACACTTACAATCATCCCCCGAAACGTCCGCCGCAGTTATGGTTATAAGGCTATTTACTGGCTCACTTGCATACAGCAGCAGACAAGCGCATATAAAAAGCCCGCTCGCAACACGGGGTAAGTGGCAATCAAGGTCAATGGCCGTGTTTTTTGGGTAGATGTCTTAAGTGAGGACCCCGCCACTAGTGAGAAGATGGTGTCCTCCTTTAACGGCTGCTGGTGGCACGGATGCCCACTTCCTGAGTGCGGCGTCACAGGGAGGCCGATGGGAGATCTCCCGCCGACAGCTTAGCATGGACCCTTACCCGCGACCAGCTTGTAAGCCCCAGTTCACTCACAAGGTTTTGTAGGAACATGAATATGATACCTGGATGGAGTCCGATGAGCAGTATCGCGAAGAAATGAGGGCTATCAATCGTACAACAGTGGTGGAATCCCTCAAATGCGGTGACAGTTTGTTTGGAGGACGTCCAAACCCCTTCAAACTATACTTTCCGCTTACGGACGGGGTGAAGATTCACTACTGCGATTTATGCTCATTATACCTTTACGTGATGAAGAACAATTCGTACCCCGTAGGTGCGCCTGAAAAACTGGTGAGCCCCGCCATGCCTACCATCGAAGAGTTCTCAGTTAATTTGAGTGAGAACTACTTTGGACTTTCTTTCGTAGATGTGCTCCCCCCTCGCGATTTATGGATGCCAATCTTGCCAGTTGTTTTTTACCACAAACTCATGTTCCCTCTGTGTGTGAAGTACGCAAAGGAGAACTATGAGGACTGTAATCACACAATCAACCAGAAGAAGCTCAGAGGCGTATATACAAGTCCTGAGCTGTCCCTAGCCCTTAGCCACGGGTACAGAATACTAAAGATATATGAGGTGTGGAGGTTTCAGAAACTCCCCAACCTTTTCAAGCCATATATAAATACATTTTTGAAGGAGAAAGTAGAAGCATCAGGATACCCACGAGGAGTTGAAACCGAAGTTGAAAAATCAGCGTATATTCAACGCTACTGTGATCGTGAAGGGATACAACTTGAACGTGCCCAATTTGTGAGGAACCCTAGCAGGCGCTTTAGTGCAAAGTTGTGCCTAAATTGCCTTTGGGGGAAGTTTACTCATAATACAGACAAGGGGAACGTACATCTAACTCAAAGTTATAATGAACGCTGGGATTATGCAAACGCCAACGATAAAGAAGTCATGGAAATCGTAAATGTGGGTAATACGTACATAATAAAGTACAACCGAACCGAATTGGCTACAGATACATCACGTGTCATAAATATACCTGTAGCCAGTTTCACGACGACAGCATGTGCACGTATCAAACTATGGCATCTGTTGCATTCTCTCGGGCGACAGGTTTTTAACGCAGATAAAGATAATGTGATATTCACGGAGAGGGAAGGTGAATATATGCCTCGTATTGTGGAATTCCTTGGTGAGTTGACTGACGAGATCAAGGATGAGTATGGAGGCATCGCCTACGCCGATTCTTTTGTCTCAACAGGACCAAAACCTTGCGGGGTACGCGTGAGGGTGGGGGATGAGTACAAGTACATCGTGAAGACTAAAGGCATCACGTTTAACCATACGAACAGCAAGATCGTCAACTTTGATTCGCTCGAAGATCTAGTGAGTTTAGAAGATGATGGGAATAAGGGTGACCAACCGCCCCACCTGTTTGTAGGAACTCATAACTTCCGGGCACAGAAATTAGGGGGCGTGAAGGAACTTATGGGTAAGAAGGTTCGTCGTAATACCTAGAGGAAACGACACCAGATGCCTGGCACCTACGACCCTGCTCCCTTTGGATACCATAGGGCATGAATATTTGTTATATATATATATATATATATATATATATATATATACAGTATATGTATATATATCTTGAATTGGAGACTATTTATTTGTTGACAATATTTTAGAGTTTATTTATTTTTCTATTTAAAATAAATCATGTTTCAGTTAGTGTTTCATTTTCTCCTTTGTGTGTGTGTGTGTATGTGTGTGTGTGTGTGTGTGTGTGTTTGTGTGTACAGGAAAAAATCTAAGCACCGCCCACTGTACGGTGCAGTCCAATCAAAGGATTCACGTGACTCCTGCTACTAATCGGGTCATATCTCCGCCATGCGTGTTCAGTTGACCTCAGCAAGCCCTGGTTCTCAGATGTGTATTTTACCTGTGGGGAATTCAGACGTAGACGGAAAATAGTAATGGAGACCTCTGATATTGCATGTTCTACATTCATGAAGTGGTACTCGATAATGTGGTGAATACTCAACGAATCCCTAGTCATCCCTCCTTTAAAGCTTTTAAAGCTACATTGAATCGTGCGAGGCGTGAGGGGAAACACGTCCAATTACTTTATGGATATTCTGGAGAGAGCATTGCGGGCTTTCGTAGCTCAAACGATGTAATGGACTACGTTGTACGATTAAACTGCGTATAGGAACACCTACACGAAGTGAAAGAACCAACATGCGCAGATTGGTGTGACAAGAGGTATTATGTCATGTTACATCATACCGAGTACGCGTACTCTGTGATGGAGAATGTAAATCTTGTGATTATGGACAGTTTAAAATATTTCTACCATTACATCCATATATATCATGGTGAGGTTTGCAATGAAATTGTACCTAAAGGCTTGTGCGAGTTTTTAATAGAGTTTACAGATGAGTATCTTTTGTTGAACAAAAAGGATAAGTATGAAGACATGTTTCTCTCAAGTAGATCGCCGGAGTGTTAATAAATGTGCATAGTTCTAGAAAATACAATGTTGAATACCGCTGAACATTGATGTATGGTGCGCATTCCGGGGAGTGTGTGATATAATATTGAAGCCGCTATTAATTCCTGTATCGCAGATGGAACAATTCTCTAAACACCTACCCGGTATAATGGGATACAAATATTCGGTTGATTCACCAGCGCGCCTCGGTTCTTTCATGTTGGAACAAACCCGTACACGACTCACTTACGCTTGGCATCCCGTGTGACTCATTCCCTCACACCTCCCGGCGAGCCAAACAGCGCACTGGCGGCTCATAGTCACCTCAAAGCTTGACCCGACTGGACGTGCTCTCCTCACAATAGAAAACTGATAAAAGATGGAGCTTCCGTTGAGCAGTATCCTCAATGCAGTATACGATGTGTCCGTGTTGAAGTCAGTGCGTGTGTTCAGGCGTAATACCGGTTCTAGTAATTTTATACTTGAAACGATATATAGACAGTCAAACTCTGGTAAACGGAATGTTATTTATTTAAGTGTTGAGGAGACGAACAGAATCTTCGTGGTGGTTGAGAAGTGGGGTGAGGACCATTATAAAATACCTGTAGGTGTAGGCACAAAAAGAAAACAGATTAGTGATGCACCCTCATACGCCATTATTTGTATGCTGTGCATAAATCGTGATACAAACTAACCATGCGTTGATATACTGTTGATGTGGAAGAATGCTGCAAACAATAACGCCCTTATCCTCACGCGAAACCGTTTCATTCTCGACAGAATGTTTGAGGTCGTCGGCTTCCGCAAACTAAAACCTATATTAGACGCACGTGTTGCTGATATGCGTTATTTTGACACGGTGCTTGAATACGCCTACACCTGCTCGATGATTTTACCAAGTGTAGGAAGGAACAAGGCGAGAATGGTTTGGAACTGGATGCGTATTTAGAAGGCACAGATTCCTCGAAATATCATGAACTTTGGGAGAAAGGACTTGAGCGGGACAGGCCTGAACTCACCTTCACTGTTCACCCTGAAGAACTATTTCGTTATATAAGGCGCAGTTGTCGGCAAGACTTAGAAGCATACTTCAATTGCCGATATGAATCGTGGAGATCTTACGGTTGAAAAGCTTGGCTCGAAAAGAATAAACCCCCGTTTCAAAAGGAGTGTTTATCAACTTGATTTTTATGATGATGTTGTGGCAAACGATGCCATCGTTGTGCGAACTTTTGATTGTATTCCATCCGCATTTAAAGAACGTGATAGTTTGACTCCCATTTGTAAAGTGGGTACAAAAATAGTGTTAAACGAGTTGAAAGCCCTTTATATTGAATATAGATATCCACATACTTTGAGTAGTGAATTAATATTAAATCGTATTTATTGTGCAGTACAAAGCAATGAGGATGTAACTGTGGACTCGATTACGTGTGAGTTTAGTATTTTATTTAAGCGTGGTAGATCTTAAAGTGTGTATTTTGATGTATATATATATATATATATATATATATATATATATATATATATATATATATATAGAGAGAGAATTCTTTTGCACTATCTGTATTATTTTTAAGGCGTATATATAAGTGTGTAGTTTTTGATGCGTGTACATATATTAAACGTGTATTGTATATAGATTTCTTCTGTACCAGCTGTATTATTTTTGATTGTATATTTATTTAATATATATTTCCCGATTTGGAGCTGGATATATATATATATATATATATAATATATTATATATATATAAACCACGCCGTCATTCCTGGTGCTGACAGCTGGTGGCGCTGATAGCTGGATTCTTATTTAAAATATATTCCCCGAGCTGAAAATATTCTTATTTCTACTGTGCTAGCTGTATTATTTTTGATGCGTATATATTTATGTTGAATAATTATTCCTATTTTGGCGTTTAATGCTATTCTTCTCTCCTGTTCGTCTTATATATGTGTTAAATAAATCCAATTGTTTTGCGCCTAATACACTTTTGCTTACTTTTGCCTACTTTTGTTGAGTTTGAACGACGGTTCAGGATTGATCTGCGGTCGACCCCTCTGCAGCATCCCTCCTCATTTGCGGGACTTGGTGAAGGAAGGAATTGCTCTCTGATCTCCTCCTGCCCTCGTAGCCACGAGTTATTCAGGTCGGTGTGCTGGGGATTCCTCACTTCTTTTGGAAGGCCATTGAAAAGCTTTGGGCCCCGTATTCTGAGGGTATTTTCCATCCTCGTTTTCATGGCCCCTTGTCCAACCGCAGCTGGGACCGTACAAAACCTGCCTCTTTTCTCATTCCAGTTTGTTTCTATTTCATTTCTGAGGTTAGGGACAGAGCCTTCAAGTATTTACCATATGTATATTATTGTGTACCGCTCGCGCCTTCTTTCGAGAGAGTAGAGTTCCAGGGATTGTAGTCGAGACCAGTAGTCTTCACCTTCCGTTTCCTCTATCTTAGACGTAAAAGTCCTTTGCATAGCTTCAATGCTCGCAATGTCTCCTTTTCTGTGTGGGCTTGTGAGTGCTGAGCAGTACTCAATTATTGGTAGGACTAGACTCTTCCATAATTTAAGTATGATGTTTGCTTTTCTGCTGCGGAAGCTCCTCCAGATGATTCCGATTATTTTTCTAGCCGTTGTGATTTTGATTTTATAGTGCTCTCTGAATTCTGCATCCGACGACATTATTACTCCAAGATCCATGACTTGTGGATTTAGTGTTATCTGTTTGGCTTGCGGAGTTTTGTACCCTTTTTCTGTAGCTCTTTGTTATTACCATATCTTAGAAGTTGGAATTTTTCTTCGTTGAACTTCATAGTGTTGTCTTCTGCCCGCTGGAATAATGTTTCAATGTCGTTTTGTAATTTTCTTATATCATCTTCGTTCAATATTTCCTTACATATCTTTGTGTCAACTGCGAAGCATGATACAATACTGTCCTTAATATCTGCATCAATATCTGCAATCATTATTATGAACAGCAAGGGAGCTAATACTGTCCCTTGTGGGACAGAGCTCACGACTTCCGAGACTTCCGATTTAACTCCGTTTACCATCACTCTTTGCGTTCTCTGAGTCAAGAAATTAAATATCCACCTTCCTAGCTTTCCAGTAATTCGTGTACCCTTAAGTTTGTGTGCTATGATTCAATGGTCACATTTATCGAAGGCTTTAGCAAAGTCAGTATATATTACATCACTGTTTTGTCCTCGACACAATGTTCCTAATATTTTCTCCTGGTGGTCTAGCAGCTGTGACAGGCATGATCTACCCGCCCTGAAGCCATGTTCATTTGGGTTGTATAACTCTTTTTCTTGTAGGTAGTAGGTAGTTTTATCTCTAATTATGCGTTCAAAAAACTTTATAAGGTGTGAGGTGAGAGCCACTGGCCGATAATTTTTGGGCATTGCTCTGTTACCACCTTTAAATATGGGGGCAATGTTCGCGTTCTTTAAGGGGCGTGGAATTTGTCCTGTGTCAAGTGATTTCCTCCATAGTAAGTATAGCGGTTTTGCAATACTCTCTTTGCATTTCTTCAGAAATGTGGCACTCCATGTGTCCATGTGGCCCTGGCGCTGAATTGTCTCGCATCTGTGATAAGGCCATAATTACACCTCCTTCCGTGAACTCGAAGTCCATTAATAGGTTTGTGCCGGGATTTGTTCTTGGTTGATCTGTATCAATGTCGAAAAACTCGTCTGGTCTGGGTTTTCCATTTCCATCTCGGACTTAGGGGTGATAAACACAGATTTAAATTGTTCCCTAAGCAGTTCACTTATTTCTTTCGGGTCATTTGTGTATTCGGCCTCCCCGTCTATTAACGGTCCAATACTCTCCTTACACTGCATTTTCCTTTTCGCAAACGTGTAGAAGTATTTTGGGTTATTTTTTGTTTTCTGCTACCTTCTTTTCCTCCTCGTTTGTCTTATGTATGAATGTTTGCTTTAGGTTCATTTCTACTTCGCCAAGTTTCCTCTCTAGTTTGAGTCTCTTTGCATCAGTTCTGCATCTGTGGAAATGTTTTACGGTTTGTCTTCGTTACGTCAATAGAGTCCTGATTTTCCTCTCGAGCTTGCTACGTTTTCTTTCCTGTCTCTCTGGAATATGTTCCAGTATTATAGGTTTGGTTTCAGTCTCTATTATACATAGTATTTCTTGTGGAGTCTTCTCGTGTAGTAGCAATTTCCAATTTACCTCCTTTAAATCTTTATTTACGTTTTCCCAATTTACTTTCTTTGAATTTATGTTTAAGCCTTCAAATATTCCATCTGCCTCTCTAGGATGCGTTTTTGGACCTCTGGGTGCTAACTTCAATTGTATATCGTTGTTATTTGTCCAGATTAAATCCAAAAAGTTCTCCTTTCTCGTGGCTCCACAGATTTCCTGGGTAAGGGCGTAATGTTCCATAATATCTGATAGCAATGTTGCTTGGGTTCTGTCATCTTTAGTAATGTTGCCATGAAACTTCTCAACATATACACTATAACTTCTTCATTTTTCTTCCATGATATGAATGGGAAGTTAAAATCTCCGAAAATTAGAATATTTGTTGCTGGAGTTTCAAATAATTTTAATACGTTTTCTATTTCATTTGTAGCAAATTGGAATTCACTTTTTGTGGTGTTTGGTGGTCTGTAGATGTTCATAATGGTTAGGTTCAGTTCTTTTACTTCTAATATAATAACTTCAACTGTGCTGTTTGATTTCTTTACCCTCACTTCACATGTGTATGTGTTTTTCACGTAGATACAACACCTTCATCCTGGTCTAGCCACTCTATCTGCTCTGTATATGTTGTAGTCCAGCAATGCTATTTCAGTATTCTCGATGCAGTTTTCACAGCCTTTTTCGCACTTATGTAAGTGTGTTTCCGTTAGGCATATGATATTTATGCTGGTTTCCGTAGCTAAATTTTGCAGGTTTTGTAATTTGCAGTCTGCATGGTCCGTATAGAGGCCTTGTATATTTATCGGGTTTCTAATCTTCGTGTTCGATTTTCCTAAATGATGGTCGTTTCCTGGTCGATGTCGGTTCCTGTTTGGTGTTATTGGTTGGGCCGCTGCATTTGGGAGTATTGGGGTTGCGGCCCGTGATACCACTGTTGTTGTTGTATTATTGGTGGGTGGTGTTGAATAGGAGGGTGATGTGCGTAATGTTGTGGTGCACATGTTTGGGGCGTTCTGTCTCTCCTTGTTAGAAGGGCAAGCTGAGCTTTTATTGTCCTCATTTCTTCTAAAAAATATATTTCTTTACTCTTGCTATTTCTTCTATGTCAAATATGATCCGTTCTTTCCCGTTCTCTTCTTTGCGTACCCTTTATGTGAAAATGCGGGCATTCTATGTTCAGGCATTTTTTCTCAGTAATTGACTGTCTACACATACGAGGGTGAAAAAAGTTGCAATTTGGTCCGTACCTGCACTTCCCATTTCTCATCATATAGAAGCATTTCGTAGGGTGATTGTATATGCAGTTTGAGCCATATTTGCACGCACCTATTTTATAATATTCGCATATGGCCCGTCGTTCAAATTCTTTCTGAGTCTTATGTGATTCGATTTTCTTCTTCTGCTTCGCCACCACTTCTTCCTTACTCAGTGGAGTTGTTTTCTTCGGCGGGTATTTCGTATCTCACGCTTCTGCCGTGGGTACCTCTTTTTCTGAGGCTGCTTTCGCCCCTCCCTGTAGTGTGTTTTCTTTTTCCTTCTCGGTTGTGCAGGCGTTTTCTGTTTCCTGTTTTTCTGTCGGTAAAACTGCTGTACTTGATTCTTCTATTTCAACATTTTGTGTTCCCCTCTGTACTAATTTTCTATTGTTTTCCATGCACTCTTCGCATAAGAAACCACAAAAGCCTATGATTTTGTTATTTATTCTATTTACCATTTTCCTGTCTTTTCTATCTAAGTTCATGCATTCGTAGTGCTTAAAGGTATTGCACAGAATGCAGTTTAAGCCCGAGGTCTGGTGTACTTCATTTTCTCAATCGCAAAGTTTATATGCAGCACATTCCATTACACATAATCCGGCTTTATTCAATTTTCTGACTTTCCCGCAATTTACACATTTCTTCGTATGTTTTGCCATTTTCTCCTTTATTTTTCTCTTCTCGCTTCTCAAATTTCTCTCTACATATTCACTCTATATATATATATATATATATTATATATATATATTAAATGAACAGAATGATTTAGTTGTGCTTTATTTTAAACATATATTATTCAAGGGTGTATATATATATATATATATATATATATATATATATATATATATATATATATATATAATATATATATATATACAGGGCTATTTAAAATGATTCATCCGATTTCAACTGAGAATACTTCCGTACCTATCAACCGTGCATCAACTGGGCATACACCACATGAAAGAGGAAATCGCTGAGTTTTACAAAATCACCGACTACATTTTCCAGCAAGATGGGGCGCCGCCTCATTGGCATTTGGATGTTCGCCGTTTTCTCAACGAAGTGCTCACTCGCCGTTGGATTGGTCGCAGTGGGCCCCATGACTTGGTGCTCCACAGCTGGCCCCCTAGGTCGCCGGATCTTACACCGTGCGACTTCTTCCTTTGGGGGTACGTTAAGGATACTGTGTACGTGCCACCGTTGCCCACATCTTTGGATGAGCTCCGAACTCGCATTGTTACTGCCGTAGAGTCAGTGACAACGGACATGCTGGAGCGAGTATGGGAGGAATTCGACTATCGTGTCGACGTTGCTCGTGTAACTAGGGGAAGTCACATAGAGCATTTATGAGGTGAGAGACAAAATTTGGACAGTTTTTCTTTTGGTTGATGTATCACAAATCACTCTGTATTTGTAACATTAAAAAATATTCTCATTTGAAATCAAGTGAATCATTTTGAATAGCCCTGTGTATATATATATATATATCTGTATATATATATATATATATATATATATATATATATATATATATATATATATATATATATATATATATATACAGTTGCCCGCGAAAAGTATCCGATCACTCAAGAAAATACAATATTTTCCCTTGATATTCAGAGACACGTAATTCACTTTCTATTTGTTCTAGCGACATCTGGTAACTTTGAGGTTGCTCGCTGATATGAGAGCTATCCAACGCATTCTCAAATTAGTGTTCTGGTAGCCTTCGTTGCGGGTGGCTGTGTCTCAAATTTGTCAGATTTCACTGTTTGTGTAAATTTCTTGATATTTTTTTTTTTTACAGAAAGTGGTGTAAATAAAATTTATATATAATGTGTGCTAAAAAACAACTTAAGAGTGATTGTCGAGGTGCTATTGTTGCTTTGCATGCATGTGGGAAATCACAGAGACAGATAGCTAAGGAATTAAACATATCCCAAAGTACCGTTAATTTATGGGTTTCACGGGCTAAGAACAATGGTGGCCTAACCACGCCAGTCCCTAAAAAAACGATCTGGCAGACCGAGAAAACAAATTCGCGAACAGACAAACTTATGAAACGTTTAGTATTGAAAAACCCAACAATAACTGCGAAAGAAATAAAATTTAATATGAATAATTTGTTATCTGGTGTTTCTGAACGAACTATCCAGGAGCGGCTCCAAAAAGAACTCGGATTACCATCTCGCCATGCTGCTAAGAAACCGTTCATTAATGAAAAAATGCGTAAAAAACGTGTCGCATTTTGTAAAAAATACATTCATTGGACTGTTGATGACTGGAAGAAGGTTTTATTTAGCGATGAGTCGACATTTTTGACATTCAGAAGTTGTCCAAAAAAGGTTCGCCGGCCTATTGGCTCAAATAGGATGGACCCTAAATACACCCTAAAGACAATGAAACACCCTCCAAGTGTGATGGTTTGGGGTTGTTTCGGTTACTATGGGCGTGGAAACTTATATTTTCTTCCGAAGAACACAACTATGAATGGTGCACGGTATTTAGCAATGCTACAGGATAAACTTCCAATGGCAATGGCAATCCAAAGGACAAAACATACATGCATGATGGTGCACCATGTCACAGGGCCAAAATAGTGACAAAATGGATTACTGACAATAAATTTGATATTTTGGATTGGCCTGGTAATAGCCAGATCTCAATCCGATAGAAAATCTGTGGCTAATAATAAAAAATAAGGTTGAATGCCACGACACTGGCTCAGTCGAAAAATTACAAGAGGCCATCAAAAAGGTATGGTGCAAGGAAATATCAGTGGAAGTTTGTCAAAACTTGATTAAATCCATGCCAAAACGTCTAGAACAAGTCATCCAAACCAAAGACAGATGACAAAATACTAATATAAGGTTAGTATACATTTAAACATTGTTTTTTATGTAAAAAATACAAATTTCAAGGGTGATCGGATACTTTTCGCGGGCACTGTATATATATATATATATATATATATATATATATAAACGAGACAGTGTGTGTGTGTGTGTGTGTGTGTGTGTGTGTGCTTTGCTATTTTTGAGATAGAGCGATGTGCGTTTTAATTCTTCTTTATACGTACGTACAAGGAAATAATTGTGTACGATTAAGCCAAATACGACTGGCTGTGCCATCTCATGGCAGTGACCCTCTAAAGAAACTGGCTGATTACGCCATACGTCTTCTAAGTCAACTGGCTGTGATGCTAAAGCCGCCAAAGATGGCTGTCAAGACCCTATAATGCGCCGAGACATGCCAGCGAGAACATCTTCTCTTCTCTCTCTCCTCCTCTCTTTCCTTTTTATCATGGCAGTGCCCCTCTAAAGAAACTGGCTGTTTATGTAATACGCCTTCTAAGTCAACTGGTTGTGATGCTAAAGCCGCACAGGATGGCTGTGAAGAACCCATTATGCGCCGAGACATGTCAGCGAGAACATCTTCTCTTTTCTCTTTCCTCTTCTCTTTCTTTTTTATTATTCTTGTTAGGTTAGGCTACCCCATTTGGAGGGTCTATCCTCCGGGCCTTCTTCAACCCTCACTCTCCCCCAGATTAGGTTACCCCTCTCCCCCTCCATGCATACCCCATTTGGGGTCTAACCCTATCTTCCCTTAGTGTATGCCCCCTCTCTCCCCTTGGAGGATCCAACCCCCTCCTCCCCCATCATTATTGATCATGTTGCATTCAATTGATCTGCACTCTACATTTTTGCAGGGATACTACTGGAGTCATGATATAAGACCATAAAATTTGTTTCTGAAATTTGTGGTATTGTTACGTGCCTTAGTAAAACACACTTATTTTTGTAGAAATTCATTCATAAAATAATTCAAATAATTTTACCGATCTACAGAGGGAATGGCAATATCCTTAATTTGTTCTGCAGCCCAGTTACTTCTTACTAAATCTTCAACGTGGCACCAGTGAGGAGGTGTGTTCCCATAAAACTGATACGAAAATAGTTCTGCAGCCATAATAAAAGAACCTGTAAATATTTAGAGTATTATCTGCATGTAGTCCCACTAAAAGCATACGGAAATAGTATTAGTTAATACGCAGTTGGTAGTTTCTTAATGCTTTAGTGCAATGGTTCCCAAACTTTTTGTATGGTTACCCAAACCCAATTCTAATCCCGCTCCATTACCCCAATCATTAGGGTTTTTTTTTCTATATTTAATTTCTAGCTTGTCACAATATTATTTTTTATAATTTCTGGATCGCATGTCTTTACCCCAATTAGATAATTTACCCCTAGGTTGGGAACCACTGCTATAGTGCGTTAGGTACCTTCCTATATTTGCACTGGCAAGTTGTTAATATATATAAATTGATTTAAACTACTTTACGCAGTTTTGGTTAGGTTGGCGTTGTTATTTTTTGTATTTTCAAGTACTCTTACAAAGTGTGCACATTTGTAGACAACAGCCATTTTGGAAGCTGGATGATAGTCTTATTGAGTTAAAAATACTGCCAGTCAATCAACCAATCAGATATCAGATATTAATATGTAACAATATGGCAGGCATAAAGCTGTCCATTTATATGGGCCAAAAACATTAAAGGGGAGACGTTAGAGTTTCAATAAATAAAGCAGCATTTCCTGAAAACGTATTTCCTACCAATAAAAACTTACTTGTTGTTGCCAGAAGGAAGTAAAGAAAGTTTCTCCAACCGCTCGTGCCAACAACAGCTAATAGGTCCTCAAAAGCTATGTCTTTAGTTAAGTTTGAATTTTCATTTGCAATACTCATTCTAAAGTAAATGAAATGAAAAAAATGGAATATATATATATATATATATATGGCTAGGGTGAAATACACTTTGTCAACTAGACATACAAATGCAAATATGATGATTTTGGAATTGTTAAATAGAAATACAAATACACATTTGCAGCATTATTATTTGGCAAATACAAATACAAATTGTTCAAACACAAATAAAATACGAGTTAAAGTTGGCTCGTTGTGACTTCTATCAATTAATTATTTCTTCCCGTTTTGAGAATGTTCAAGTTAAAAGTAAACAAAAGTGAAAATTACTAAAAACTATTTCGTTAACAATTAACAAAAAACAATTCGTTCCTGGTTACACTTTCCAAACATCAACACTTCAAACCGCTAATTACTTAGGGTGCACCTCTCGTTGCGAAAAATCTTTCCTGTTCTCCTAACCCAACCTACTACCTCGCTGAGTTGTTGTATTTAACATGTATTTGAGGAAATACGGCAAATACAACGATCAAATACAAATAAAATACAAATACAAGTACGTATTTGACGCATCCCTGATATACAGTGTATATATATATATATATATATATATATATATATATATATATATATAATGCAAACCCACAAGAAACAGAAAAATGATTCCAAGGCCTTATGTGTATTCAGAAGTATACCTCTTACCTCGTCATTTCATGTGTTTAATTGTGAAGTTCATATATATATATGGAAAAGTAAACACGAAATCCGAGCGCTTTCGTGATATATTCACATCTTCAGGGACAAGAAAGAAATAGACAGAATTTACCAAGTAACTGAGTTAAATACACAAGCGAAAAATTCCCCAATAGGCAACTCAATTTAAAAACAATAAAACAATCTAAAGATTTTTTCCCAATAGATAACTTAATCTAAAGGCTACTAAATTATTGAATACATAAAAACTATATAAATGAAATTAGACAATTAACATGTACACAAAACAAAAATTATTATAACAGTTATTAGGAATAGTATTTAATTAAAAACAGACACCATGTCTTTTGTTTCCTGAGATTCTTGCCACTTAATTGCCTGTTTTTAATTAAATACTATTTCTAATAACTTTTATAATAATTTTTGTTTTGTGTATATGTTAATTGTCTAATTTCATTTATATAGTTTTTATATATTCAATAATTTAGTAGCCTTTAGATTAAGTTATCTATTGGGAAAAAATCTTTAGATTGTTTTATTGTTTTTAAATTGAGTTGCCTATTGGGGAATTTTTCGCTTATGTATTTAACTCAGTTACTTGGTAAATTCTGTCTATTTCTTTCTTGTCCCTGAAGATGTGAATATATCACGAAAGCGCTCGGATTTCATGTTTACTTTTCCTTTTCCCTGTAGTTGTTTGCTTATTAAAAAGATCACGAGTTTTTCTGTGATTTTACTGCATATATATATATATATATATATATATATATATATATATATATATATATATATATGAGCCATATAGTTCCCTATAACCCGCCATATTTTCTCTGCAATGTCGTCTAGACAACTTTTTGATATAACTACATGGGTTCTCGTTGACCCATACAACGACCCCTTTGCGGCGCTTGAACGGTGCACCGAAAGGACACGGGCACCTAAGGTTCCAACTCTCCCGTACGACAATTTCCGGTCATTGGGCTCGCCTTTTATGGTGCGCCTCGGACTCTGACGTAGGAGGGATTGGGCATATAAAAACAAAATGCGAAGAAAAGTAAATCAGAATTTACTAGCGCACCGTCAGAAGCGAGAGAGGCTGGGTTGCGTCTTAGTGGTTCTCCGAGTGAGAACCTGAGAGAGAATTTGCTCGTTAAAGACTAAATATGAGAAATTCATTGAGTTGAATATTGAGTTCGCGAGAAAATTGAGGGCCATTGGTCTAACTACAGCGAGAGAAGTAGTGGACTGGCAATATTTAATCTTGGGTGATTAATTTATTTTTAAGTCTAAATTTAAGCTGCAATTGAACTTGATTATACTATATTTCATGAACTTTGACTGAATTTGTAACTATCAAACTGTCTTTAATTCACTAATTAAAAACTACTTGAATTGAAGATTTCATTATCAATTACACACTTAGAGTCAGGGGTTCAGAAAGTAAGCGGAAGATAAAGAATTCACGCAAAGGGTCACCAAACTAAGAGAAAGGCTAATTACAACATTAAAGGAAAAACAAACAACCAAGCGTCTAAATTTCACTTTTAATTTATGGGCCTTCGTGGTGACCTTCGAAAAAATAAATATATTTTGTAATAAGGGTCCCGTGAACAGCGGGCCTTTATTACATGTATATATATACAGGGTGCCCCATAAGTCTAGAACCATAGGGTAAAATAAGTAATTCATGTTTTTCTGTTTATGCAAGTGTCCATGATGTCTTTGAGTAAGGAAGAAGGCATCCATGTAATTCTGCTCGTACGAAATCGGAGTCAGAGGGAGGTCGCTGAGGAATTTAACAGATTGCATCCGGACTGCGCTCCGATAACACACAGCTGTGTCGGCAAACTTGTAGCAAAGTTCACGGAAACGGGATCCATAGGAGATAAACCACGCAGTGGACCTCGAAGGACATCCACCGACGATGACACAGCCGCTACCATCCTCGCTCATTTCACAAACAGTCCCCAGCCCTGATATATATATATATATATATATATATATATATATATATATATATATAAGGAGTGATCAAAAACTACCGATAATTTTATTGCTACGAACAAATGAATGCAAATAAGATATAACCGTTTACATATGTGAGTCTTCCTGCCCTCTGGCGTTTGCAGTCTGAAGCAAAATCTGCTACCATGAGTCAGTAGTTGGTTGGAGCGCTTAAAAGGAGGGTGTGTTTTTGCAGTACGTATAAATCTCTGAAATGGAGCAACGCGTGTTTGGAGACGAACGAATTGATTAAAGCAGCTTTTGGAAATGACGCGCTCAGTGTAGCTAACGTTTACAAATGACAAAAAGTTTAAAATTGGAGAAACATTTGCTCGTACCAGAAATCGAATCTGTTGGATATTTTCATCCGTACGAGAAGTGGAAGGACGGCCACTGCGTTCCTTGTCTTCAAGCGATGTTTCTCCATTTTTAAACTTTTTGTGCCATTTGTAAACGTTAGCTACACTGAGAGCATAATTTCCAAAAGCTGTTTTAATCATTTCGTTCGTCTCCAAACACGCGTTGCTCCATTTCAGAGATTTATATGTACTGCAAAATCACACCCTCCTTTTAAACGCTCCAACCAACTACTGACTCATGGTAGCAGATTTTGCTTCAGACTGCAGACGCCAGAGGGCAGAAAGACTCACATATGTAAACGGTTATTTCTTAATTGCATTCATTTGTCCGTAACAATAAAATTATCGATACTGTTTGATCACTCCTCGTATATATACATTTCAAATTCCGTGCGATGATTTCTCACTTCACGAAGGTCAAGCTTATTGCCCCTTTTGAATTTGCTTGGTGAAGTAAAGAGTTGGTTTCTTGTGCTTTCGTGCGCTCTTTTGGAGAGCACAAGAAACCAACTCTCTACTTCACCAGGCCAACTCAAGAGGGGCAACAAGCTTGACCATCTACGTATATATATATATATATATATATTGTTACCCTTGTCTGGCTGCCCTTTTTACTTTGACCGTAGTAGCATGACTGCAAAATGTTAGAGTGCAATGCAATGATGCAATGCTGCAATGAGTGCCAGTGCCAACCCCAGTGTCAACCCCCTACCCTCTTGTTGCAAGACCCCATAGTGCCAACCCCAGGGTGCCAAAAAAAAAGAAAGAAAGGTGGGGGAGGAGAACTCCCCCAGCAAGTTGGTGGAGTCCACTTGACCTCTTTGGGAGAGAAGGTGGGATGGCCTCACCCCCCCAAAGGGGTATACCTAACCTAAGAGAGAAAGGAGAAAGAGAGAGGAGTGTTCGCCTGGCTCCTGCCAAGCGCATATTGGGAGTTCATCCGAGCGCCCGCTGTCTTATAAGATCCTAATCCTCCAGTTGGCGTAGAAGCCAGTGCCTCCAGACATTATCAACCAGTTGGCACAGTGTATACAACGTTTGGACAGCCAGTAAACGCACACAAACGCACGTACACCCCTCGACTATACGCCCATAAAGCCCCTATTATTACACATAACTATATGCACGTTCACAGATTATATGCACCGGGTTCGAGACCCGCTGACGGCAACAGTGTGAAGCAATCGTTCATCCTTCCAAACAAATGGTTTGTAGATAAATGGGAACCCTGGGTATCCTAGTGGTTAAGACGCTGGGCTGCTGGATTCCGTGTTAAACAGTAGGTCTAAGTTGGAGTGACAAACCTGACCTTCGTCAGAATGAACAATTCGGGTGGAAGCTAACGAAAGGTTAGCCAAGGGAAATCCTATATATGTACAGTTCCGGTGCCAGTTGGCACAGTGTATACAACGTTTGGACAGCCAATTATCGCACACAAACGCACGTACACCTCCGACTATACGCCCATAAAGCTTCTATGATTATACACACACAACTATATGCCCGTTCACAGATTACATGCACCGGGTTCGAGACACGATGACGGTAACGGTGCGCAGCAATTGTTCATCCTTCCACACAAATGGTTGGTAGATAAATGGGAACCCTGGGTATCCTAGTGGCTAAGACACTAGGACTGCTGGATTCCACGTTAAACAGTAGGTCTAAGGTGGAGTGACAAGCTTGACCTTCGTCAGAATGAACAGTTCGGGTGGAAGCTAACGAAAAGTTAGCCGAAGGAAAGCCTATATATGTACAGTTCCGGAAAAAAGTTCTAAAAAATTCTGAAAACTATAAAAAAGAAGCGTACACAATCGCATGTCTCATTCTAAAGTTGTAGGGCGTGATACTTTTGTGCACGCACACACACACACACACACGCACACACAACACACACATCACACATATATATATATATATATATATATATATATATATATATATATATATTATCACAGGTAATAAACTTTGACCATAAACTTTAAACCGATACGATCTCCCCGTCACGGCCAGTTAATTTTTTTAAAACTATTTTCCAGGTTTATGGCGATTTATTTTTCAGAGGAACTGGCCACAGATACTAGAGATGGATAATTATCATAAGCAATCTCTGGATACCATAAAGTTTAAAGCGATGCGATCTGTTCCCGATTTCCAATTTTAATTTCCAATGTTGGTAAATCCCTCATATATATATATATATATATATATATATATATATATATAGATGTTTATCGTAGAACAGCCCTCTCCGTCATGGCCATTTAATTTTTTAAAAACTATTTTCCTGTTTTATGGCGAATGTAATTCCCTCATATATATATATATATATACACTAGCGCAGGTAAGGTAATAAAAGGGTGTTTATTATACCTTCAAATTTCCCTTTCCCCTACCCATCTCAACGGCCCCCCAGAGAAACAAGTTTTATTTTCCAAACAAAGCCTCTCTCTCTACGCTTCTGGAAGAAATCTATGGAAGGTGTGTTATATCTGACACGCCTCAGAATTTAAAGGACAGCCAATTACAACCCAATGGGCGGAGCCCCCTGGTGGATGGCAGCACTCACACGTTAAACCCCACCCAAATTTCACCGACGGCAAATAGGAAATTCGTGATTCGGCTATTTGGGGTGTTTACAATTAGGATAGTGTATATAAAACGGGGCCTTTTCAGCTGGAACCCACATCATTTGCACTTATCAATGATTACTACAGAAATATCTCGCCATGAGACAGTCACAGCAACTTTACATCTCCCCGCAAGTGTTTGAAGACATGGATGCCGCAGCGCTGTCTACAATTCATCTTTTCGGGGCGACTGACCGGAACGCTCTACTTTCAACGCAAACTGTTGCAGAAATTTGTGATGGAGAGAAAGAAACAGCCTATGAAATGAACATTGAAATGTAAGTATTTTAATTTGTGATTCGGGATATATACAGTTTCATTCAATGCGTGTTAAATAATTTATAAAAATTCGCAATAAAACGAAGTGGAAGGATATCCTCACAATAGAAACTGATAAAAGATGGAGCTTCCTTTGAGAAGCACTCTCAATGCCGCGTACGATGTGTCCGTGACGAAGTCATTGCGCGTGTTCAGGCGTGAAACCGGTACCATTAACTATGTACTTGAAACGATTTGCAGGCAAGCAAACTCTGGTAAACGTAATGTTTTTTATTTAAGTGTTGAGGAGATAAATAGAGTCTTCGTGATAGTTGAGAATTGGGGTGAGGACCGTTACAAAATACCTGCAGCTGTAGGTACAAGAAGAGAACAGATTAGTGATGCCCCCTCATATGCCGTTGTTTGTACGTTGTGTATAAATAACGAACAGCCATGCATTGATATACGACTGATGTGGAAGAATGCATCTGATAATAACGTTCTTGTTCCCACGCGAAACCGATTCATCCTTGACAGAATGTTTGAAATCGTCGGATTCCGCAAGCTGAAGCCTATATTAGACGCTCGTGTTACGGATATGATATATTTTGACACGGTTCTTCAATACGCATACACCGCTCTGCTCGACAGATTTATCGAATGTAGGAATGAACAAGGTGAGAATGGTCTAGAGCTGGATGCTTATTTAAAAGGCTGAGACTTCGAAATATCCCGAACTTTGGTACAAAGGCCTTGAGCGGTACAGGGCAGAGCTCGCCTACACTGTTCACCCTGAAGAATTGTACCTCTATATAATGAGCAGCTGCCGTTACGACTTTGAAGATTATTTCAATTGTCGCTATGCAGTGTGAATAATAATTTAATAATGATGTGGTAGCTAACGACACCCTCTTTGTGCGTGCTTTTGATTGTATTCTATCCGTGTTTAAAGATAACTTGCCAACCGAATGTAAAGTGGGCACAAAAATAGTATTGAACGATATGAAGGCCATTTACATCGAGTATAGGAGCCCGCACGCCTTGAGCGGTGAAATAATGTTAAAACGTATTTACTGCGTAGTGCAAAGTAATAATAATGTGACTGTATACTAGGGTGTGTCACTTTTGGACTTTGTTTGAAAAGTTATGGTGCTTACGTCTTATATTGTGACAAATTCACCAAAAACCATGAATAAACAAAAAAAAGACAATCTGGTAATATCTAGGGTCCCCGCCCCGATTTGAAAAATAAGCCCCTTATTCACACAAAAAATGGTGATTTTTGGAGATATTTTTGATCATAGTTTCGTTACTAATCATCGTATTTCAAATATTTTGTAACCAAAATGTACAGAACAATAATGCGCTTCAATCTGAATAGTTTTTATTAGCCTTTGATTTAAATTTATTAAATTTTTTATATCTCTTTGGTCATTTTGATGCATTTTCTAAGAGAAACTGCAATAAAATATTATCTTATATACTTTGGATGTCACCGCCATCCATAGAGCATCATCCCAATGCAGCTCTGCGGCGATGGGCTTTGAAAATATGTCAAAAAAGCAGATTGGCTTAAATGAGCAGCACTTTTTTGGTTTAGAGATTCAAAGTGGGAACAACTTTGCACATGTTTAGTAGATTAAAATTAGTAAATTTTGCAAAAAAAAATGACAACTGTAGACTTAAATATTTATTAATGTAAAAAAATATGCAAAGCTCCATCGTTTTTTTATTTTTTATTATGAAATACAAACACAAAACAATTTTAATCAAATAGAAACAAAGTGCTATTCTTGAAATTATAATGAAAAATTGTAAATGAAATGAAATTATAAATGGAAAGAAATTACAAATTCAAGAGACCTTGTTTGGAAAACTTTGGGAAAACACGCCTGTTTTCCTCTACAACTTGAAACAATGCCTGAAATTCACCTTCATCCCTACATGAGCCATGAAAATCCTGCAAAAGTTTGATACCCGTTTCTGCAGTATCATTAACAACCTTAGTTGAGGAGAGTATTCTCTTCATCCTTTGAAAATCATTGTTGCCGTCCCACGTTACAGCTGGAGTCCTTATCCAATCTCCCGTTGAACCAAGGACTTTGAATACAAACCATGAGTTTGGATCAACTAATTGCTGAATTTTAATTCGTTCTTTTAGGATGGGAAATATCGGCTTACTCAGTTTGAATTCTGGTGGTTGATTGAAAGAGGAATTTTTTTGGCTACCTTGTCCTTTTCACTATGAGGTAAATCTCCAAAGAGAGAAATGGTTACAAGTTCTTCAGATAGGTACCAGTAATAACCTTTAAGAGTGTTGAGGGCAGCTTCCGCTACTTCCATGTCAATCTTTTTTACTGAACTAATTCGTTGTATAGGAGGACGTCATTTTCAGGAGCCTCAAGTGGGTTGGTGACTGATAGCCAGTACTTGGAGTAGATCAGCGATGTAAACAAGCATACTCTTTCCAGCTTTTTTATCGTAACATTATCATATCCGGCTTGGTCTGAAAATGCTAACATCTTATTCGTATACAATATGACAGCCATCCATCTGGCGTGATGGAGAGCTCCTGGCGTGATCCAGTGTATTCCTCTGGCAGGAATTTCTTCTAAAACGAGCATAGTTGTTTCAGCTACCTCTTTGTAATCATCCCTGGGAAGGCTCTGGTTATCTTTGAGCAAATCTGTCATAAAATCTATGACGCATTTTTTCAGGTCCTGGAGATGTCTGTCATTCATAGATAGCTGTTTGAAGGGTTGCTTAGTATCTAGCTTCTCCCATATAACATCTCTGAAGGTCTTGAAAGATTCGTTTTCGGGTGAAGTAGATTTTCCAAATACCTTTAGATACACTGCTGACAAAACTCGTTCTGCCATATGGTGGCGACAAGCAAGCCATAATAATTTATTTCCAAAGAGGTCTTCCAGTACTTTACAAGCCCCTTTTATCCAGCCAGTATTGGATGAAGTAGTATCGAATACCATTCCGTGTACCTTATCCTGTAATTTCCATTCTTGGATTGTGCTAAAAACAGTACAAGCTTGTGTCGATCCAGTTGAGACACCGATATCGGGTATCGAGAGAAGTTTCTCAACATTCTCTCCCGATATAAGTATTGCCAATCGATCCTGCATTTCTCCTCAAACATTCAGTATCATTTTGTTGTCCCAGTGGACTACACAATATTGAGGTGGGTTAAACGATTCTTTAATAGTGTCAGCAGTCGCTTTCCTCGACTTCTTCGCAGCTCGCGCAGGAGTACTTTTCGATAATGACATCTCTTTTAAATCTAGCCCACATTCAGCTGCTACCATAGATGCAAATGTCGAGCGTTGTCCGAATGATAGTCCTAAACGAGCAACTGTATTAGATATTAATGTTGACTGTAGTAACTTAGGACGTTTTGATGGGCCTGGGCTCGGAGTAAAATCATCTTCACTATTACTTGAGTCCACTAACTCGCCTTCAGATGATTCAAGTTTGTGTGTCTCTTCTTCTAATGCCTTTCGCTCTTTTTCTTTCAATTTTCTTCGTTCTTCACCTTCTATTCTAGCAGTCTTTTTGATCAGTTTAGCTACATAAGCTTTATCGATCGGACCCAGAGAATATATTCTAGCACTTTGCTGATCTTCCAAAAAGCGAAGATCCTCATTCTTCTGTTATATAGTTCTCAATGTATCATTTTGGATCTCATTACATACATTTTCAGTTGATATATCAAATAAGTTATCTAAACGAGACAGAAAAGATGTTTTTTTGGTTCAATAACATTTCTTCTTTATACTTTTACCCAACTTTCATGCTCTTTTATCAAATCCCACATTTTTTGGGGTCCTTTCTGCTTTCTAACGGATTTTGATGGTATGCCAGCCATAATCCACACCTTTTCTACTTTATCTAATACTTTCAAAAAATATTTTATTCTTTTGATACATTGTCGCTTTTCATTTGATCCCTTCTCAAGAAGAAAAAGTGACTGAGAACTTCACTATTCGTTGGAAGCATGCTTTCTTCTCTTGCGCATGTCTTCCACTAACTTTCCCAATAAATAGGCTGACCATATTTCCTTGAGACAAAAACGGGACATTGGGATGGCAAAAAAGTACGGGGTTATGTAATATTCTGTATTCATGAAAAAGTAAGTACATAAACATATTGAGCTTACAATTATTCTTCAGTGACAGAACCCATACAGAAATTTAGGTAGACGTAGTACTGTCCCGTTCAAAACGGTACGTATGGTCAGCCTACCAATAAAGAATCATATAGTAGAATTCTGAAAGAAAAGCAAATTTATCATACATTTGGTTATATTTGCATACATTTTGTAGATAAAACCTTGAAATACTGTAAATAAATGTTAAGAAATGAAAACAGAGGGAAAAATTTCATAAGGTCCACTCAAATATCAGGACCGTATACAACTAAAATAGTTTTAAAACGTTAACAATAAGAGGATACTGTTATTCTCTACATTTTGGTAGCAAAATTTTTGAAATACGATGATTACGAGGGAAACTATGACCAAAAATATCTCCAAAAAATCACCATTTATTGTGTGAATAAGGGGCTTATTTTTCAAATGGGGGTCGGGGATCTTAAATATTACCCGATTTTTTTTTTTGGTTTATTCATGGTTTATGGTGAATTTGTCACAATATGAGGTAAGCACCATAACTTTTCAAAAAAAGTCCAAAAGTGACACCCTACTGTAGACTCGATTACGTGCGAGTTTAGTGTTTTAGTTAAGCGCAGTAGAACATAAAGTATTTTGATGTATATTTATTTTCAATATAATTAATTATTTAATATAATTGTGTATATAAGCACACCGGAAAAAAAATTAGTCACCCCTAATAGCACCGATAGTAGGAAGTTCAAGGTCACACAGAGGGCGCTGATGTAGCATTGGTAAGTGACAAGTAGCGGTGACGTAGCACACAGGATCAGATCTGTTTCGTGAGGTGGTGAAGAACAAAGTGTGTGTTGGATATAGTCTGCAAAATGGGTCGTGAGGCAGACGTTACTCAGTGGCAAAAAGGAGCCATCGTGTTTGGCAGAGCCCACGGACACAAAATGTCTGAAGTAGCCCAATTTGTTGGTGTGTCAACGCGTACTGTCCAGCGAGTTTACAAAGAGTGGTGTAGTTCGCAATCAACTGACAATCGACGGCGTAACTGTGGCCGGAAAACAATTCTCGACAATAGGGGCCGCCGCCATGTTTCTCGTCTAGTAACTGCAAATCGTTTTCAAACCAGAGAACAATTGCTCCAAGAAACCAATGAGGTTCTCCAGCGACCAATTTCCGAACGGACATTGCGACGAGAACTGCATGCGATGGACATCTGGAGCAGGGTACCACGGAATAGGCCGCTGTTAACAGCAAGTCACAAATTGGCACGTTATAAATGGGCTCAGAGGTACAAAAACTGGACTGCGGCAGATTGGAAACGTGTAATTTGGTCCGATGAGACCCGTTTTTGTTTGTTCTCCAATGATGGGAGGAGACGAGTACATCGCAGGTCCAATGAAGCCTTTAATCCTGAATGCGTCGAAGGTGTTGTTCAGGCTGGAAACAGAAAGTGAAGCGCAGGAATAGACACCCACGGACTCTGGCGGAACTTCGGGACCGGCTGATGAACGAGTGACAGCAAATCGATGTTCAGTACATGCACAACCTCGTTGAGTCTCTGCCTCGCCGGATTCGTGCGGTTATCAAGGCCAGAGGCGCCGTCACACGTTATTAGGTACATTCTGAGAGGGGTGACTAATTTTTTGTCCGGTGTGCTTATGTTATAATGTTGTTATAATGTTTCAGACCAACAAAGACCCTAGGATCCACTCATGGCTGGTCTACCTAACACTCTTCGTAATTGTGTATTGTGCATATCCTCCGTTGTGGCGGAGGGAACCTACAATTTTACGTGGGTTCCGAACCACAAAGCCTTAATTTTACTACCTTAAACTATACCCATTCTATCAACATATGCGTCTAATCGATTTTTAGACATGTTTATAGAAGTGCTACTAATTACTTCCACCGGCAAACTATTCCAGCTATTTACTATTCTATGCGTAAAAAAGTTTTTGGCAACTGCTGTCTCGAAACCTTCTACTTGTCAACTTACACCCGTTATTTCTAGTCCTATTATAATGAGATATTTCGAAAAAGCTATCTCTATCTACGTTATCGAACCCATTCATAATTTTGAAAACCTGGATTAGATCACCCCTTAGCCTTCTAGTCTCGAGTGTAGTCAATTTTAACTCCTTAAGCCTATCCTCGTACGACTTTGACCTAAGCGACGGGGTCATCTTAGTTGCTCGTCTTTGAACTCTTTCGAGTTTGTCTATATCTTTTCGCATATGTGGATTCCAAAATTGGATCGCGTACTGCAAATGGGGTCTAACTAATGATTTATAAAGAGGAACTATAATATCGCGCGATTTGTACTAAAAATTCCGAACTATAAAACCTAACACTTTGTTCGCTTTATTGACCGCTGCTGTACTTTGTTTCGCTACTTTTAAATCACCAGTGACTATAACTCCTAAATCTTTTTCCTGCTCTACGCTTGTTAACTCCTTCCCTGACATACTATACGCAAAATTACGCGAACCTATGCGTAAAATTTTGCACTTATCAACGTTAAATCTCATTTGCCATGTGACTGACCAATCAACGATTTTATTCAGATCTTCCTGGATTTTACCTCTATCTTCGTCATTAATCGCCCTACCACCCAGCTTCGTTTCATCCGCAAACTTTGAAACTGTATTGACTAGAACGACATCTAAATCGTTAATATATATATAAAAAAAGCAAGGGGCCTAATAAAGAACCCTGAGGAACGCCATTCGCTACATTAGCCGAACACGACTCCGCTGCATCAACGACCACCCTCTGTTTCCTAACTCGCAACCACTCTTCTATCCAATTTATTACTACACCTCTGATTCCATGAGCCTTAGTTTTTTCAATGAGTCTTTTGTGCGGTACGGTGTCAAACGCTTTTTGAAAATCTAAATACACTACATCAACCGCCCGATGACTATCATAAACGTCAACCACTTTTGAAAAAATTCTAAAAGATTAGTTAAGCAAGATTAGTTTCGCCTAAAATCGTGCTGCGTATTTCTAACTAAGTTATGCAATTCTAAGTGTTCGACTATACGATCCCTAATTATTGATTCCAGTAGCTTACCTACAACAGACGTTAAACTGATTGGCCTATAATTTCCCGCCGCACCTTTATCGCCTTTCTTAACGATAGGTGTTACGTTTGCTAACTTGAAATTATCTGGTACGCATCTGGTTTCGCACCCATCAGAAATAGACGCATTAAAAATCGTTGTTAGCGGCACAACAATGCTATCTTTTAATTCTTTTAGTTGTATGGGATATATGGAATCCGGTCCCAGTGATTTACGCTTTTTCATTTTATCAATATAACGCATTACCTCCCCTTCACTAACCACAATATTATCCAAAATATTACCATTATCAAAAGGTATTAAGTCTATGATCGTAGGGATATTCGTTACATTTTCTATAGTAAAAACTGACGTAAAAAATTCGTTTAACAAGGTAGCCATTTCCTTGTTTTCAGAAACTAGCTCTTTGTTAACATTTTTCAACGGCCCCAAGACACTTTTTACTGGATTTCTATTGGTGACGTATTGAAAGAATCGCTTGGGGTTTTCTTTACCGTCACGAGCTATGGAGATTTCAAATTCGGCTCTTGTACTTTTTTATTACACTTTTCGGGGTTTCACGCGTTAGAGATATGTAGTTGTTTCGTAACCACAAATTGTCTTTATCGCACTTATGTAGCCTATAAGCCCTATCCCTACTCTTTATAATGTCTCCTACTCTAGAAGTAAACCACAAGGGCTTGTTGTTTACTTTCGCACGCTTAATTTTGTGCGTACACATTCCTCATTTATAGTCCTAAATACTGTTTCAAACGATTACATTAGTTTTGCGTTGGAGTCCCCATTACGTTTTCCAATTGACGTGTGACAATTTATTTCGAAATTTACAAAAGTGTGCGTGCTGGAAGTTAGGAATTTTAGTCGAGTTAGCTGGTTTCGAGTGACTTACTGAGAGGACAAACTCTACCATATTGTGATCGCTATTGCTTAACGTTCTATTACTTGAAGATCAGTATTAGCCTATCATCCGTAGTTATTACTAAATCTAAAATACTGTCCAACCTCGTAGGTTCCCCAACCTTTTGAATAAGAAGCTATCCTCGAGAAAATTAACTAAACGATTACCTTCGCGTCTCCCTGCATTATATCGTAATTCACGTTGCGCAATTAAAGTCACCCATAACTAAGCCTGCTCACTACCTATTATTCTCTTTAGTTCACGATATAACGCTTCGTCGTATCAGCTGTTTGATTAGGGGCCTATATATAACTGCAACAAAAAGTTTGAAATCATTCAATTTAAGTTCTGCTATAGTCGAATCTATCGGTTCTGGAATTGTGTGCTTTACTTCTATAACGTTTGCAATATTATCTTTGATATACAACATAACACCGCCTCCTCGCCTACCTATTCTTCTTTTTAACAAAAAGTCTATAAACTCTAATTTGATACTTCCCTACAAAGTCACGTGTTTCAGTGCTATCCACGATTCATTTAACGCAATTAAATCATAGTCATTACAAGCAATTAAAGAAAAAATTCGTTTATCTTATTTCGTAGGCTACGAGCATTTAAGGATAGAACCTTCAAATTGTTTGTAATTGCGACACCTTCGCGAGCGCAGGGGAAATTTGTGGCTCCAACGTCATTAAGATGAAGTCCATCTCCGAGGAACAAGTCCCCCCTGCCGTAGAAACTGTTCCAAAAATTCGCAAAATGCACTCCTTCCTGTTGGCAAAAAGACTTTAGGTTATTGTTGAATTAGGTCGCCTTGCTGTAGAAATCGCTACGTTGGATAATTCGAGGAAGTATACCTGTTAAAACAATCTTATTAGTTTTTCCATTAGTCGCTCTAGTAAGTCCCTGTGCCTAGCCAGCAGTTCTTCTGATCTAGAATTTAAAACGTTATTAGTACCGACATGGATAACATACGTTGTGTCCTCAGAGGTATCGTCTGTAAAATGGTCAACACTATTAGTTATATCCTCCACCCTTGCACCAGGGTAGCAGTAACGGCGTCTACGACGAGGGTTTCTCCCACAGAATTCCTCGAGCTGCCCTCGAACAATGGAATCGCTAACGAGTCGTATTTCCGGTTCTTCAGCATCTTCGAAACCTAAAACAGAAAACTTATTGTTTGTTATTACTAGTAGACAAGTCTTAGGTTTCCTCAATGGGGCTCCATTACGCATTCGAACGAAGGGTTTGGAACTAGGGGAAGAGAGAGGGCTATTAGTACTATTTATATTATTAGTAGAAACTGAGGCAGGAGGGGTCGTAACTGGAGTCTCAAGGGATTCTAATTTTGCCGTCAGGAGCATCACGCTTTCTTCAAGCCTCACTCTGGCTTCCCTCTCACGTTCTAACTCGTTCCTCAGGACTTCCATGCTTGAGCACCACCTGCAAACTAACTGTCCATTGTTATTAGCCATTGTAAACGTGTAAGCGGCAAATTTCCCTTCACAGCGACTGCAAGTATTTGACGGGGGTGACATGCTCTTAATTAGTTAAAAAACAAAAAAACAAAAACGAGCGTTTGGAAATTAATAAATTACAACGAAGGTCTACCACGTGCTTATTGTGCCATCACCTGCGCAAACCCATAAAAATGTTCCTGAAACGCAAAAACAGGTTCTTGTAACACAAATTTATACTTAATGAATATATAATTAAGCTACTGACGAAAGCTCCGAAAAGTATTACTAAAACTTATCTATCCGCGATTCGACCGACTGTTTTCTTTCCGTTTTTCTTTTTTCCCACGGTGGGTGACCACACTCTACTTGATCCCCTGAAGGAAAGGAAAATGAACCTTATGAAAGCACGTTTTCTGATAGATTTGAAAAAACAAAAAATGCAAACCAAGGGAATTTCAACATTATGAAACCTTGGTTAGTAATAGATTCGGGAAACAAACAAGGCAAGCCAAGTGCACTAGCCTTGGTTTAATAAAATAATATAGTAATGAATAAAGTCAATAAATGAAATATATTCGTTAATGAATGATTAGTAACACGAAGTAAATTAGTTAAGAATGCACCAAGCACTATTTTTTTTTAAAGACACTTCAACGAATACCACTTATTCAAATGGTAACACTGACACTCGATAAAACACGTCTGTTCACAAGGAAAGACTGATCACAACTGTTCTAATATGCTGATGACTATACTCCATCGTTTGTATATTATTATTTTTATTTTCAATATATTTAATTATTTAATATATATATATATATATATATATATATATATATATATATATATATATTTCCTGTACTAATATGTTGATGATTATACTCCTTCGTTTTTGTATATTATTATTTTTTATTTTTTGATTATATATATATACATAACTCGTTTGTATAGGACTGTATATTTATTTTGTATATGTCTCGTGAAATTGATTCCAATAATTCGTCTAAATAAACAGAATGATGTAATGGTGTTTTATTTAGTTCTTTTGGGTGTATATAAAAACGATATTATTATTTTATTATATGTGTACCAAATGGCTGCCTTCGAAACCAACTGACGGATTTCTAAACCAACTGTCAAAAATATCTGAATAGCGCAATCTAGGAGCTGGAAAGCTAATTAATATATACACCTGCCTCCTAGGTCTTCTACATCAACTGGCGGGTTAAGCCAACTGACGGGTTAAGCCAACTGGCGGAAAGCCAACTGTGAAGAATATATGCTTTAATTAAATAATAGCGCAATCTCGCAACTCAACCCTAATAATGTGCACCTGAACAAGCCATATACGCCTTCTAAGAAGCCTTCTAAGCCAACTGGCTGATTAGGATCTTATAAGACAGCGGGCGCTCGGATGAACTCTCATTTGCGTCTGGCAGGAGCAAGGCGAACATCCTCTATCCTTCTTAGGTTAGGGCTTAGGTTAGGTTTCCCTTTGGGGAGTGAGGCCGTCCCACATTCTTCCCCAAAGACCCTCCTCCTTTCTCTCCCTCTCTTAGGTTAGGTATACCTCTTTGGGGGGGGTGAGGCTGTCCCACCTTCTCTCCCAAAGAGGTTAGGTGGACTCCCCCAGCTTGCTGGGGGAGTTCCCCTTCATTGCAACTTGGGGATAACTCCTCCCCCTTGTTGCATAACCTCTTGTCACATTCCCCCTCCCCCCTTTGCAACATTGATCAAACTTTGCAATTGCATTGCACTCTAATATTTTTCGCTCATACTACTGACCTTAAAGGTTCGAACAGCAATGTGGTGTTTACAAAACATGAAAATAAGTTAAATATATTAACACTACCATATATCCTATCTATGATAATTCCTTAAATGAGCACTGTAATTTTGTCCCAGGCAAAATAACCAAGTTGCCACCCCAGGAAAAAATTTTTACTGAGACTACAGTCTCCATAGACTCACGGGTTCTCAATTTGATGCTCGTGAGCACTGTTTTTGGTTATGTTGGAAAGCACTTTATAAAATCTCGCGAACACTAGGTTAAGAACCCCTGCCTTAAATTATCATACCAAAACCACTGCACTTAGAGTAATAAAAATATATACACAAACATTGGGTCCTGTTCCTTTTCAAATAAAGTAAACTATCACTGCTTCACTTCCACCAAAACGTTTTTTATTTTGGGTTAATTCCAGGTGCAGTGGTGTCCAAACCGTTGTAAATGCCGTAGATGGGCAGGAAAAGAGTAAGTTTTACTTCCAATCCTGCCTACGACCTCCAAATTTATTGCTGAAGCTCAGCCTCGGAAGTGGGGCCGCAAAATGTTCTGACCGTTCACGTTCAACTCCGGGTGGACGAAATAGAATTCCATTAAAATGGGAACTCGGCTCCCCAGCCGAACCTGTGTTGTCCCAGATTCCAAATTTAAAGCCTATTAAACAACAACAGCCTGAAATGTCGCTTACACATTCTTAATGTCCATTTTAGGAAATTTCAATGTTCACCACCACCTTTGATTTTCCTTCCATTTCACTGACATTCCTGGTGAACTAGCTTACAGCTTTTCTATCCCGAATGTCCTAGAGCAGATTGTACAGCACCCTACTCGTATCCCCGATCACCTCGGAGATAGGCCCAACATCCCGGATTTATTTATCACCACTCAAACATTTTTCTCAGACCACAATATATCTGTTTCCTGTCTTATCCCTCCAGTTCGGCCTTTGGATCCTCCAAGAGGAAGCGCCTTTGTCACTTTGGCACTGCTGATTGGGAGATCCTTAGGCAGTACTTCTCTGACCGCTCCGGGTGCATTAGCCCATCACGAAGGTGATTCTCTCGAGTATGGAGGCGTACATTCCATATTCTATTCCTAGTACTAATGCAAAACAACTTTGGTTTAACTTTGTTTGCTCTAATGCTATCCGCAACAGAGAGGAGGCTTTCAGAAGGTACTGTCAACATCCAACTCTTGACTCTCACTTAGCTTACAGTATATTTCTGTTCGGAATAGTGAAAATCTGTTCTTCGACTCGCCAAAAATTCCTTCATCAGATAAAAATGTGAAAACCTATCCAATTCTATTTCTTCTAGCCAAGATTCTCTCCAACAACTTCACTTCTTTCTCTCCTCTTTTCCATTCCGACGGCTTAGTTGCCGCCTCTTCTCCCGATAAAGCTGAACTCTTCGCTCAAACGTTCGACTCTAACCTGACCATGGACGATTCCGATGCTATTCCATCTCATCTTCCTTCTGTCTTAATTATGTCTGAAATTAGAATCTCTTCCAAAGATGTTTTTTTCTGCACCCTCTGGGCTCATCTCTAGGAAAGCGTACGGTCTTGATGGTGTTCCCCCTGTTGTTCTGAAGAACTGTACTTCTGTGCTGACAACCTGCCTAGGTAAATTCTTTCGTATTTGTTTTTCATCTGGTACTTTTACTTCTTGCTGGAAGTTCGCTTTCATTCAGCTAGCTCCAAAGAAGGGTGACCGCTCTCAACCCTCCAACTATCGTCCAACTGCTTTGATTTCTTGCCTTTCTAGAGTTTTTGAATCTATCCTTAATAGGAAGATTCTTAAACACCAATCTTCTCACAATCTTCTTTCAGATCGTCAGTATGAGCTCCGCAAAGGACGCTTTACTGGCGATCGTCCTACATACAGTATCTCTCTGACTCTTGGTCAAAATTTTTGGGTGGATCGATTTTACATTGTTTTCGATTTCCATATTCTAATAGAGACAAAAACTTGCGCATGCATGAGAAAATAGCCTCTGCAAAATCATAGCTTAATAGGTAATCATCTTCTGCCCCCGGCAGAGCGATGAAAATCATATTTTAGTAGTCAAAAACGTATTTTTCTTATAATTTTTAAAATATTTCAATATGCATCAAAATTATTCCTAATAACTATAAAGTCGATGAAAAAGACCTCATATGATCGTTTTTCCAAGCGCGTTGCCCTACGTTAATATCTTTTGCCCCCGGCAACAACGTCAAATGTTGAAAAAATAGGTAATTTATATACATATTTTCAGATCGGCTCTTTGTCTTAAATAATGCATTTATATATTTCCCATAGCATTTATATCGTTGCTTAGGCATGAAATAACACACACGCAAAATTTTATGACTCTAGAGTAATATCTTCTGTCCCCGAGAAAAGTCTAAATGTGGATTATAATTACGTTAATGCGATGTTATAAGTACGATAAGTACTAAGTACAGCTCCTCGCTTGCTAATTTTATAAAATTAGCAACCCAGAACTCACCACGAGGAGGTGGCTGTACGTCGAGTTCCACCCTATCCAGCCCCAACCACCCTTCCTTTGGCTGCATGTCGATTTACATACGGTAATCTTTCTTAGAATCAAATCGTGGAATTTTTGTTCGGGAGTGAAGACGGGAGCGGATGAATCCGTCCCTCTCTTCTATTCCACTTACACTGGCAGAGGCTTCGGTTACTAATTTGATGAGTCTCTCGACCGCTTGAGTATGACAAGAGAATAGTGGGATCAGTCCATCAGGCTGGTCTCCCGTCTCAACAAACTCTTTTATTCGGGTATCAGGTATTGTTTTTGTAACGGGGGGTTCGGTCACCTCAGCCGTTTGCCAGTTGATCATTTCGTAATAGTTTTGACTATCGTAGAGCAGCTCAGGCATGGCGAAGGCTCGAATTTCCCCCGCTGGTGATTGTTTTGATCGTGCTTTTAATATTTTTCTCCATCCCAATTCTCTTATGTGTTGCTCATCGGCATGTAGCATGGAGATCAAAATATTTTCTGGGTGAGCAAAGAAAGAATTTCTACGGAGGACTTTGTTGGCGATTGTCTTAGATCTTTGAGGCATGGTCTGAGAGAGACGCATCATTTCGAAAAAATGTTTTGCGCCCTCAGTGAAACTGGAGTTTTTCTTTATCTTAAACCAAATTGGTGCGTAAACTGTCATAATGAATCGCACAATTTCGTTGAAGGTGCTGGAGGGTTCACTGGTTGAAACATAGAGGCGCAGAAATCTTTTTGCTGTTGTCAGCCACCTGGAATGCGCCATCTTACCTGGATTTCGAGCCGCGAGAGCTGAAGAGCAGCTACCGCTCGACACTGCTCTGTAGATGCCTAACAAATATTTTTGGTCAGTGCTCAACTCGGCATCATCTATGTCAATGTCGGGAGATGGAATGGCATCGAATTCTCTAATTGGAAATTTTTCGCAGTCGTTCAGTTGTTTTCCAACTGGTCCAGTAAAGCCCATTGGCCCAGTTCTTTTGCCGTCCAAGTCTTGAATGAGGTGTCGCAGTGATAATTCATTACCGTGTAATAGGCATGTGTGTGTGTTATTTCATGCCTAAGCAACGATATAAATGCTATGGGAAATATATAAATGCATTATTTAAGACAAAGAGCCGATCTGAAAATATGTATATAAATTACCTATTTTTTCAACAGTTGACGTTGTTGCCGGGGGCAAAAGATATTAACGTAGGACAACGCGCTTGGAAAAACGATCATATGAGATCTTTTTCATCGACTTTATAGTTATTAGGAATAATTTTGATGCATATTGAAATATTTTAAAAATTATAAGAAAAATACGTTTTTGACTACTAAAATATGATTTTCATCGCTCTGCCGGGGTCAGAAGATGATTACCTATTAAGCTACGATTTTGCAGAGGCTATTTTCTCATGCATGCGCAAGTTTTTGTCTCTATTAGAATATGGAAATCGAAAAAAATGTAAAATCGATCCACCCTATAGGTCATCCCTCTTTCGGGAATTCGGTGAAACTTTTGCTTCTGTGCTAGACATGTCAAAAACCTTTGATAGAGTCTGGCACAAATCTTTAATTTCCAAACTGCCCTTAGGTTGCTATCCTTTTATCTGTCTTTATCTCTAATTTCCTTTCTGGTCGATCTATAGCTGCTGTTGTAGGTGGTCACTGTTCTTCTCCTAAAGCTATTAATAGTTGTGTTCTTCAGGGTTCTGTCTTGTTACCCACTCTTTTCCTTTTATTTATAAGTCAGCTATTATTATGAAGTCGCACTTGCTGTCTTTCCACTCCTATGCCGATGATTCCACTCCTCACTTCTCCACCCGCTTCACAAAGTGTCCCTCTCAACAGTCACTCCATGATTCGCGTAAGACGGCTATAGTGCACCTGACCTCTGATCTTTCTACTATTTCTGATTGGGTCAGAGAAAATCTTATGGCTTTCAGTGCTTCAAGAAACTCGTTGCATTTATGTCGGATTTGCTAGTGACCCATTGCCCGCGTTGGGCTTCCATCATGAAAAAGAAAAAATCTAGTATTTGTGATTTACCATTACTTATTCGGACTACAGTGGATTTAATTTTCCCAGAACAGTTCCTTGTTACACGCACGGTCTCTGTGTAATATATATATATATATATATATATATATATATATATATATATATAATATATATATATATATATATATATATATATATATATATATATATATGAATTTCACACTGAAACACGTGAAATGAATGAATGATGCAAACCCACAAGGAAAAATTAAAAATGATTCCATGGCTTTTCGTGTATTCGACAGTACACCTCGTTATGGAATGAAGTGAAAGGCAAGATGACCAAAATATATACCAATGTACCTTAAAACAAAAAAGTGAAAAGGGATTAGCATAAGGTTAACAACAGTGATAAAAGGCAAAAGACATTTTAACAAGATATTGTTAATTTTATACATTCCCGAACTCTTTTTGAAATTATTTTTAAAGATGGATGAAAGCACATTCTAGAATATTCCTTTCAATTATATCTTTGTTTTTAATGAAAACTTTGGAACTTTCCCATTTAATACTGTGATTACATCTATACATATGGTTAAACAATGCATCAGAGTGATTTGTTGTTCTACACGCATATTTATGCTGTTTTACCCTGGCATCTAAAGTTTCCCGTTTGACCTACATAAACTGAGTTACATTGTGTACATCCGATCGAATACACACAACCAACATCATTATCTGGGATATTCTTTATTAGGCGAGATTTAAGTACGTTGATGCCACGGGTGTTATGCAACAATTATTTTTTGAGGGGGGTGCGCACTGTCAGAGTAAATAATTTTTCATCAGTTGTAAGAAATCAGTAATTTAGTGCTTTAACTACATAGTAAGGGTAAGAAACGTCATCAGTATTTATATATATATATATATATATATATATATATATATATATATATATATATATATATATATATATATATATATGGTTAATTTATTTGAATTCTCTTATCTTTACTAAATATTATTTGGAAATTTAAATTTATTCCAGTAATTTTTGTGGGGGGGGCACGTGCCCACCCATGACGCAGCTGGTTGATGCCAATTGTTTTAAGTAAGGTCGGAAGATATTTAAAATTTACATGGTAAGGTAGGCTAAGGATATTTTTATGAGCAAATTCATTTACAATTACACGATTATAATACCTATTCTTAGCTTTACTAAGGCAGTTATCTAGTAATAAAATAGGATAACATAATTTAGTACCAATATTTATGACAGTGCATAACTCAAAATTTAAAAATTCGGGATTGACAACTCTCAATGCTCTGAGAAGCATTGAAGAGAAAATAGAAGATTTTATCAAGTCGCGATGGTCAAAATAAAAATGAACATAAGAGTTATTGCATTTTGGTCATCTTGCTTTTTCCATTCATTCCCTGACAAGGTGTACTGCTGAATACACGAAACGCCTTGGAATATTTTTTTCTTTTTCCTTGTGGGTTTGCATCATATATATATATATATATATATATATATATATATATATATACTATAAACACCCAGGAATGTCTGTCAGTCTGTCACGCTCGAAAAGAGAAGATTTTTGATATATATGGGCGATATTTATATTTTAATGCATTAGAAAAAGGCGTAATGAATTCTACTTTTAATTATAATTTTAAAAAGTGTAAAAAATATTTGCTTTTGCGTTCAACTTTGAGCCGAAATTTAATCTGCGGCTAAGTTCAAAAATTTACCAAATGAGTTCTTTTTATGCACTTTCATACTGGTGCTGCAACCATTACAGAATAAACATTGTATCAAGATTTGTGAAGCTTAAGATTTTTATGGCTGCATTCTTTTCTATAGTTTTATTGACTGAATAATTGATCCCCGGTAACTGGGGGGCCTGCGGCTCCCCAATTACTGAGGCCAAAGGCCCCAGCACCACGGGCGTAGCTAAATGGGCCCGTAGGGCCCACTTTAGCAAGTATATATATATATATATATATATATAAAATGTCTGTGTGTATGTGTGTTTGTGTGTAATTGGACGGTCATATGCTGCGTCAGATGTTAGTGTGTATCTGACACACTAAAAAAAGACTAACCAAGACTGAACAAAAATCATAGAACTAGCGTAACCCATCGACAGTTCCTTATTTATTAGTTTTGAGATGGGTAACTTCTTTTTTTTAATCGTGGTGATATGCTAACATGTCACCGCGATTAAAAGTATCGCTAACACGAAAAGATGTTAGCAATGATTAAGCATACCAGATGTGACAGTTGCAACAGATCGTAGAAGAGCACTGGGGAACATACAGTACTTTTCCACTCAAGAAATGGTTTTATCTACTAGCAGAGGTCCGCAAAACATTTGCGATGAAATTAGTATCTTTATTGCAACATTACTTCTTTAAATACAGGATTTCTAGTTATACTTTCACCAAAGACTTTAACAGAATCAAAACTTCTCACTCTACAAATATCTACATAAAGCTATCTATGTAGTAAAAAAAACAGGCTTAGGAATATAAATACAAAACATCTGCGGTCAAACTCGTATCTTTATCGAGGCAACCCAGAAAATAGGCCAGATATTGTTGCAGGTGTTTTTCACATAAAACTTAAAGAGTTTAACGATGAAACATACACGCGGAAAGCCAAGTGCAGTTTTGTACAAAAACAAGAAAATTACTAACCTAACCTAACCTAACCGCTAGAAAATTAGGGAAGTTGGATCTATTTATTACTTTTACTTGCAATCCAAGATGGACTGAAATCGCTGAAAGTATGAAAGCTTATCAAAGACCAGAACATAGGCTAGATATTATTGGAAGTGTTTTTCACACGAAACTAAAAGAGAGGCTTTATGATTTATGAATAAATAATTTTTGTATGAAGTTCCTGCACCTTCAAATTTCAGCTGGCGAGATCCGCCAAGAAATGAGGGGGTTGAAGTTTCACACATGTCCCATTACCACCCATACACCTTCCACACTACCCTCACACACCCCACACACCCGGCACCCCCTTCCGCCAAAAAATGACGGGTCGGAGTTTTCGACAAACCTCACACCATCCCTGCACCATCCCGACACCACCCATACCCCGCCAAAAAATGACAGGTTGGAGTTTCCCAGGGCTCTGTCCTGTCAATCATTCTTTTCTTTTTAGTTATTTGTGATCTCTTAAACCGCACTTCCTGTCCTATCCAGTCTTATGCCGATCATTCCACTCTTCACTTCACCCGTTTCACAAAAACGTTCCTCTCAGCAGTCACTCCATGCTTCGCGTGGGACGGCTATGGTGCACCTGACCTCTGATCTTTCTACTATCTCTGAGGGCAGGAAAAACCTTGCTGCTTTCAATGCTTCAAAACCTCAGTTCCTTCAACTGTCTACTAGTCACCATCTTCCACACGACTATCCCCTTACCTTTAAACAATACACAACTCAATCCTTCCTCTTCTCTTAACATTCTTGGTGTTTCCTTTTCTCTTGATCTTTCCTCGAAAGACCACATACATATACTCTTTTTCTAAAGCAGCTTCTAAGAGGTTAGGTGTGCTTTACCGGCTCCGGATTTTCTTCACCCCCACTCAGTTGCTGTCTCTGTACAAGGGGAATTTCCTCCCCTGTATGAAGTACGCTTCTCATGTGTGGGGTGGCTCAACCTACACAACTCTACTTGAACGGGTGGAATCAAAGGCTTTATGTTTCATCACTTCTCTGCCTCTTACTGACTGTCTTCAGTCGCTCTCTCTTCGCCGCAGTGTTGCCTTACTCTCTCTTTATTATGGGTGCTATAACGGCCACTGCTCTTCTGAACTCTCTAACTGCATGCTTCCTCCTTTAAAGAGAGGTGCTTTCCTTTGAGGCTACTCTCCTTTAAGGAGAGCACGCAGCACCAGGATTTCGACACATTCTCATTCCTTTTCTATCTAATTCTCTAACGCAAGGGTTAATTTGTATTTTCAATCTTTCATCTACTGAACCGGTGAACTCTTGAACAATCTTCCTCAATCCACCTTTCCCCCTGTCTATGACCTCCACTCTTTCAAACGCAGTGTACAGGCCTTTCGAAGTGAAAGTGAATATGGAAGTCAGTTACATTCTCAGGAAAATACGTCTGACTTTTCCTGAGGAGTGTAACTCACTTCCGTATTAGCCATTGCGTGACATTCTACCTGCAACAAAAAAAGGTCCCAAAACAATTCATCAATTTCAACATTTGTTTCAGTTCTAATGTATTACTTTTTAAAATTTAATTTGAAATTAATGCAGATAAATTAATCTGCACTGTCTCGTTTATCTGCATTTGTATAACTTTAAGATCGTATCATTTCCAATTTGTCATAATGGAAATGGATTATTATTGGTATTTCAACATGTTCTGTTTACCGTATTGTTTACCATTTTTCTTTTCCATTATTTTTAGTATTATTTCTGTTATTCTATCGTACTGTTTACCTGTTCCTTTTCTATTATTCCAAAGATTATTTCAATTTTCATTTGTATTGACAGAATTAACAAAATGCAACTTTATTTTATTTTCCACTAATTCTATTTATATTTCTTATTTTCCTTTGTAAAATCGAAATGAATCTCAAAGATTTTTGCCTGAAATAAATTTCAAATAAATAAATAAATAAATAAATAAATACACACACACACAACACACACACACACACACACATATATATATATATATATATATATATATATTAATATATACACAGGGTTGCCCATAAGTCCATATATATATAATATATATTATATATATAGGGTGGCCCAT
>JAJOZX010000723.1:905000-1070000 GCA_023014485.1 Bathynomus jamesi
ACTGTATGCAACACATATTTACGTTATATGGCTTTCAATGTTTCTCACACATATAGGAATGACATTGATCTCATTTATATATATATATATATATATATATATATATATATATCTCCAACTTAAATTAGTTACAGGATTAGCATCCATTACATTTTAAATAAGCTACAGAACATAAGCCTCGTTCTTAAACGTTACACAAACTAATATTATTGGGGTACATTTTATAATTTTACACAGTATCGTCCTTTAAGCTATACTGTACATATTGTTACAATAATTATTTGATAAAGTTACAATTTATTATATATATATATATATATATATATATATATATATATATTCGCATAAAACTTCACACAATGCACCGAGTGCCTCCAAATGGGAACCGTGTTTTTATCTGGGTGCATACCAGCTCATCATTCCGCTCGGCGTCACACAAGTCGAATAATTTTTAAAAATTTGTAAATTCATTCCCGTGGGCCATACGCATGAGAAAGCACAAACTGTACATGCCACATACATTGCTGTAGTAGTTCTGGAATCAGTAAGGATTCCAGACTATTTGGGGAATTTGAAATTGATCGAGAAATTTTACAATAATAGCATCATTCCAAGGATGTCCATCCAGTGAATTAAAATAGTACATTCGTTCCCTATTTTTAAAATAAACCGATATCTAATAAATCCCTTCTCCTCCACTAACATCCGTATTTAGAAAAAGTGCGCCGCAGTGTCTCGTAGTTGGAATTTTCAGCGTTTCATTCTTCGCAAACAGCCGATAAATTTGGAGCGTGTGAATCTGTCACTATTCATTACTCTCTGGAGTGTATTCGTGTCCATTTTTAAAAGTCTGTGACTACATCTCTAACCCTCTCAATTTCTATTAGGGCTTGCGACTCGAGGTACACTAGTACACTAATAGGCACGTCTAGCGGCTTGGCGAATTCCAATCTGACTGATACTGTATGTTCCCACCCTGCTGTGAACTTACGTGCGTATTTATACTCCCAGATAAGTCGGGGGAGATGTCAAAGGGGTACATACTGACGCTCTCAACGAATTCCTTCTGTGTTACGCCGATTCCTAATTTAGTTACAAGTACCAGCAATATGTGCAAGATTACTATAAGCTCTCGAGCAAAGCGAAAACTCGTCATCTGTAGTATAATTCGTTTCCAATGTCCCTCCTAAGGCGACTCCATTGATGTACAGGCTTATATTTTTAAGGCCGAAATTTTCGAACTTAAATGTGTTCTTTTTATATTTTTCATTCACAGAAGCTTGTTCCTGCATTCCAAATAATAACCTTTTAGGTAGAACTCCAAGAGCAACATTTTCTATCTGCTTCGATGTTAGCCTTGAGGGCAACTTACACAAGTTTGAGTTCGACTCTATTAATTGGGTATTTTACTGTGTCGTGTAGTAAATTTTTTTTCAATTTCTATTTGTTTAGTAGAGCTTAATTTCACTCGACGCACGCGGAGATATGTCTCCATAATATAAATAACCACAAGTTTCGAGCTCTTTTCTTGGTCAGCCCCCAGATTTAAACAAATCTCAGGGCTCGTACGAGTGAGCTTTATTTTCATATAGACCCCATTCACAAGCAGCTTCTCCTGGAATGTGAAATCTGTGTGCTGGCGTCCGAAGCATTCATGTATCTTTTTAAAATTTTTAAATTTGGTATTTATCCTATTTTCATCTTTAGCTTGATAATAGCCTTCGGCAGTTAAAAATGTATCCTTCGCTTCTTTTGAAAAGTTGAGAACATTTTCCAGATAGGTTGGTAGGTGATAGTAGCCAGACCCTGCCGAGACGTTGATCTAATTTAAATACACGTCACATTGACTGAATCTGGTGTGTAGAAAGTTTGTTTCTGGGTATACAGCATAATCCTTTTCGCATTCCGTTCCATCCGAATGTGCTATTTGTAGTTTAGCGTACATGTGCACACACAACTTGGGTCAAAAAAGTAAGGGCCTGAGCTGGGGCTCACAAAACTCTATAGGAGCACTCGGGGAGCTAATGGTGTTTAACGAATTAATTGTAATAAAGTTACTGTGTTTTATAGATACCTGTGTTGGGGGCATGTCAAAGAGGGCCAGCTCCGATTTACAACATTGTGAACTATACGGATGAATGAAACGTGCCATGGCGAGCCAGAAATAGTGGCACCTCTCTCGACAAGTAGTAAACAGTCTATGATTCATGAGAGCAACGTCCTTAGCTTATATCAGTTAAAAAAGTGGTCAACCATAGGTTTCATGGCTTAGAACACTGCTACTTTTTTGATGGCCTTTACGTTTAACGCCACGTGCTGGTAATCCCTTCCCTTCCGTACAGGGCTCTTCTTTTTCCCGGCACCACGCATTTTTCTCTTTGCATCTTTGATGATTTCGTCGCGTGTACGCTTTAAGTGATTTTTTAGAGCTTCTTGAGGCTTAGCTCCAGCCATTATGCCTTCTACTGTGTTAGACCAGATTATAACGCTTTCCTGCCGAGGTATCTGGCACCACTCTTCAGCAAGGGGACAGCCGTACGCAGTATGGTTGAAAAAAATGGATCGAATCCCACTCCCGCGCTGGTATCTCACCTGCCGATAGACTGTGAAAGGCCTTCGGATCATTCACCGAATGAAAAACTTTTCCCCTCAATCGTTTATATATATATTGAGATACTGGTTAGTAGGTTAGTTGCGACAATGACATAATGAGGTTTGACGTATGGGGTGCTTAAGCTCCTTCCTTTATGATTGGGAATGTGGGCGATGCGTTGCAGGGCGCCTGGGTATCCCCAACAAACTGATGTTCCACGATATTTTTATAAATATAGCACATGTCCGGGGTAGCCATCGTTCAATTTCTCCAATTTCAGGTGATACATTAAGCTGCACAGGTTATGTTGTGACTCGTGAAAAGTATTTCTTTGAATGGCTGCCCCATATCTGCCCTAGGTTATAATTTTGAACAGCACCTTTGTCTTTAATATTTCTGTTAGCCTTTCATTTTTGGAGTCAAAGTATGTGCCGGGGTATCTTTGTTTACGATTTCGTATACTAAATCAGATGTAAGATTTGATCTTTTCAAACTACCATTTAAGTTTCTCACAACATCCTCGGCTGCGCCATAATGACCCGGTCCTAGTGTTACTATTGTAGTGTAGTACTGTGCCTTCCCACCCAGGGTGGCGCGCATGGTTTCGTCCCGAGTTACACTGGCATTTTCACACTCATCACGGTTTCTAAGAACCGTAAAAACGGATTCTTTATTATCTATACTTAAAAATTTGGTAGCCAATTGTGATTCGCATATCCCTACCTCATATGATTCACGGCCCAATTCAATGGGACCATGGAATTCTGTTTCAAAGTTGGCCAGGGTGTTGTTAGGATGTACAGAGAGAGAAGAAGACGGGAGTGTGACGTAGAAGTGGTTTAGCGCCATGTTGCATAATATTTAAGCTTCATTATTGCATCAGCTTTTATATAGGTGTTGAAGCTTTCTGGGTAAAAGTCCCCTGCAATTTCTTCCCCATTCAAATCTTCAACGTAATACAGCATGCATCACCTCGTCTTTAGGTCTCATAGCACTAACTTTAAAAATCTCACGTGTCCAACCTTGTTCAAAGTCCCTCGCGAATTTATCACCCGAGCGCGACAGCCTTACATAATCATTGATTTTGATACGCGCAGAGCGTTTTGACACTCTACGATTATCTTCTCTCACCACACGTTCTGTATGCGTACCTCTTTCTAAAATCTCCTTAGGTGTTGTTCCAATCGCACGGTGGTGTGTACGGGTGTAGGATGAGGCCAGCGTGTCCAGAATGTCTATATATCTGTATGTGTTTTTATGTGTGAAATAGCGATGCATGCGTTCCTTTATGGTACGCTGAACTCTTTCAGCTAAAGATGCCTTATGTATAGAATTGCAGTGTAATAACTTATATTAAACTCTGTCAACATGCCTATAAATTCTTTCCCCATGTCCGTACAAAAATAGCGCGGAATCCTGTTTTCTTTCAACATCAAACTTTTGGTGGCTTTAGCAACTGTTTCAGGCAATTTAGTTTTCAGGGGAATTAGCCACAAATATCTAGAGAATACATCTATTATGAATAAGATGTAGTGGTAGCCGCCATTATACACTGAATATCTCTGCATGTCTGTTAAATCCGCCTGCCAAATAGAATCAATCGATGTTGCTGTGGTCTTGGCTGTTTTAAACCTTTTTTTCACCGGCTTATGAAGTGTATAGGCATCCTTCTCCCGCAAAACCCTCTCAACATCTTTTTTTCCTACTACATCTTTATAAACGCCTCTGTACAGTCTATTAACGCCGCCGTAGGAGGCTGGGCTAGAAATGTCATAATAACGTTTTCTTAATATGTTAACCATTTGCGTATTTTAAGTTGCACGGGGAGGGTTGGCCGTTGTTGTTTGGACTCTTCTTTCTCCTCTTCAGAGATGTTACCGCTGGGGCCGAAGGCGTGCTCAGCTGTGATACACGCGAGCCTTGTCCCAAGTCTTTTAACCTGTTCAGATCACCTAGCAGTGTTTTTGGGACATTTATTTGCTGTTGTCTTGCTTTAATATGTTCCCATCCTTCTGGTGAGGTCTTATCCCACTTTCTCACCAAGTCATGGGCGATGTCAACGATGTTCGAACCCTGTACCTTTGTTCCTTCAACAACACCTCACCTGCTTTTACAGGGTTCTAGAACCGTATATGAACTCTTTGAGCTTTGTAGTGAAGCTTACACCTCGTGTGGAATCACGACTACTTTCTTCATTATATTAAACTAGTCAGTAAAGGCTCCAAAACTGAAAATAAGATGGGCAGGAATGAACCCCACCTTTATACAATAATTCGTTTTTCATTCCCCACACTTTGAATTTTAAAGCGAGTGGGCGGATTATGTTCTTGTAACGACGTTGGCGAGCCTTCTGAGGGGATTTCATTGGTACATTACATTTTATAACGTTAAGACAGATTTTACAGAGTCGATGTTTTTAACAAACAGCTGCTGCAGTGGCTGTGGCAACCGATGATAGATTTTTATTAATTCACGGTATTTCTTTAACCTCTTTGTCATTCTGGGATATACACAGTTTCAGCCTCGTTTGGGAATATATTCGTTCTTAGAAGCACCCTAAACGTGTTTCGCGGGTGAAGGTCATAAGGCAAATATCCGTAACGTTGGCTTGTCGCTTCTTTATAAACTTCCAAAAATTCCTTACGCTGATTCGGGAACATTTGATTGGCTAATACCCCAATTTGTGACACATCTCTACGTTGTGCGAATAAGACTAGATATTTTGTATTTAGCGACACATTGCGCATGTATCTATTTTTGAAAAATAGATCCTGATTGATGAAGAATACACTTATGTTAAGATGGTGGGAGAACACTGTAACTGTCTCGGCAAACGTTTTATCCATTTCTAACATGAGATCGTCAATTACAATGACCGTATTCTCATTTCCCTTTAACGAATTAACGTCATATACACCTTTGTGGAACAAAATATCATCTTGGTATTCGTTGAATACTGACTGGTATGTCGAATGGCACCATATGACCTTATGCAGAAATTTTGAGAACATATCCCCCTTATATTTAATGATTTTAAGCATAAACACAGTTTTACCACATCCTGTAGGGCCAGATATAATACCTGTGGACAGGCTCGTGAACCTGAATGTTTCTACAGACTCCATCTCAAACACGTTACACTCCTAAGTGGAACATTTGTAAAATATAATAAAATTTTAAGTGATGCTCATTATATTCTACAGTCTTGTCTTTCTTCTTCTTCCCCAGAACCGTGAATGATGATGAGGGTGAGGTACTGTGCCAGCAACATGTCCCCATCATCAATATTGCAGACGATACCGATGAGAGTGTAGTTGTTGAAGTTACAGACTCCACCCCCGCTAGCGAACCTCCACCATCGACAACTGTCGCACCCCCACGCTGGCCTGATGAAGTTGATGATTCGCTCTCCACGTCAGGTATAAAGCGTGCCAGGAGTACGCCGGTTGTTAGAACCCCAGTAATAGAACCCAAGCCCTCTACGTCTTACGACACAGCCCCGACATTAGTTCCTTCTAAAAATAAAACTGTGCCCCCTTATTCCTGTTCAATTCCGGTCGTACCCTCCACAGCAGCAGCATCTCATTCTGTAGAGTAGGATAACATTCGAGCTGGTACGCACCGCCACCTCACCCCAGCCCTGACTAGAAACCGGTACGTAGTCAAGGTCGACCCGCAAACCATGTATAGCAACGGTGTTGAACACGGACTGCGGCGCGTAGTTGAACGTATTGTGGAGTTTGCCCTTCAGAACAGCGATGGACGTGAAGTCAGGACGCGACTGTCCTTCGAGTTCAGGCCAGATGACGGAGATATAGATGATTTTTGGGTAGTAATACCCTACAGGGGCTTGGCTTCTGTGGATATAGACTACATTTTGGGTCGTATATTGCAAGCCTCTCAAAGTAGTATCGCCTTCAACATGAACAATTCCACGATAGATATTGACCACGTATTCTGCGTTGGGGGACATACGGCCATACCTTATACTCTTAACTTCAATTCTCAGGCTATTTACAGACGGCATATAAACACCAAGCGCGGCTGCACTTTATGGCAGTAGTCTTAGCTCATATATTTACTGTACTAAATGCATCAGCCAAAAAATTTGGTTGCCTACGGCTGTGCAGCGTGCCCGTAAACTAGCAGCAGATTGCAAGATCGAGTTTGGCTGTAATATAGTTGTATTTGGAATGGATGATCGTCGTCGGACTGTGCATGTTTTTAAAAGCAGTGTGAGAGACCGTATAAGACCCCTACTTATTTTAGGGTTGTCAGGAACAGCGTATCTCCCCATCTGCAATATAAGGGCTCTTTACGCGAGTTATGATAAAAGTCGAAAATATGGAAGGCATCATGATTTGTGTAAGGGATGTCTCGATTTTGCGGATGATATAGTGAAGCATTGTAAGGTGTGCGAACAGTGTAAAAGCTCCAAATGTGAAAGTCGTGTAGTTGAAGTTGAGAAGAGGGATTGTAATGTGTGTAGACGCACATTTTTTAATAATAACTGTTTTCAATTCCATAAATCAATGAGCACGTGCAGGAAAATGAGAATCTGTGAATGTGGTATGTTTCATATGATGGATAATTAGGGGAATTTCACGCATAAATGTGATGAAATTCATTGTTCTAAATGCCACGAGAAATATAAGGCAGATGGTATAAAGCATGTATGTTATACGAAAGATGCTAAGCCTAAAAACAAAACCTTGTATAACTGTATACTACGAAATAGAAACATATAGGGATGTTGAAACCAAAGCTGTTATCCCACATCTACTGTACTTGTAAGCCAGACTATCTGTGACGAGTGCATGGAAGTCGAGTGCTACGACTGACGCAAATGTGGTAAACGAACAAACGTTTTTAAAACGATCGCACACGACAAACCCGTGAAACTCTTTGTGTCTTATACTGTCAAGTTAGCGGACAAATTAAAAAAAGTGTATATTCTTGCCCAGAACTGCGCAAAATTTGACACACAATTCCTGTATAAGGAACTGCTTGAGCACGATTCATCGGAGATATTTACAGGCGATCCCTTGAAAAGAGGAAACAAACTTATACCGATGCAAATAAGAGGTAATGTTCAGTTTAAAGACAATTTATTATTCACACCTTGTAAATTAGCCAAGCTACCCAAGGTGATGGGCGGAGCCGCCGAAGTTTTAAAAGGGTATTTTCATTACACTTTTCTCACTAGCAACACTTTAAATTGCGTAGGCCTACCACCCCCCAAACATTACTTTACCTATGCCAACATGAATGATAGTGAACGTGAAGATTTTCACCGCTACTACAACAGTTTTAAGGAAGATATTCCTTACAATATAGCGGATGAATGTGAGCGTTATTGCATGAATGATGTGCGCGTGGTTAGAGTATATTGCCAGGCCTTTAGAAGGATGTACATAGACCGATTAAACTGCGACCCGTTACAAGCCGCAACCACGTTCACCTCATTGTACTTTACGTTGCTCAAGAACAACTTCATTCCTAAGACACACTCGCCGTCATTCACAGAAACAACCCACGCAGTTATGGGCATAAGGCTATTTACTGGCTCATACACCTACAGCAACAGATCGGTGTATACACAAAACATGCCCGCACGGGGGAAGTGGCCATTAAGTTCAATGGTCGTGTTTTTGGGTGGATGATCTAAGCGAAGACAAGTGAGAAGACTGCGTACTCCTTTAACGGTTGCTGGTGGCATGGATGCCCACGTCCTGAGTGTGGAACCGTAGGAGATATCCATGATAGATCTCCTGCCGACAGTCTTGCGTGGACGCATACCCGCGATCAGCTTATAAGCTCCCAGTTCACTCACAACGTCTTGTGGGAGCACGAATATGATGCACGGATGGAGACAGATGGGCAGTACCGCGAAAAAATAAACACCATCAAACGTTCAATGGTGTTGGATCCTCTCAAATGCGGCGATAGCTTGTTTTGTTCAGTGGACGTACAAACCTGTTCAAACTATACTTTTCACCTGCGGAGGGCATGAAACTCCATTACTACGACTTCTGTTCTTTATACCCCTACGTGATGAAGAACAATCTGTACCGCGTAGGAGCACCTGAAAAACTTGTGGGTCCCGCCCTGCCTAACATCGAAGAGTTCTCAGCTAATTTGAACGAGAACTATTTTGGCCTTTCTTTCGTACATGTGTTCCCCCTCGCGACTTATGGATGCCAGTCTTACCCGTCGTTTTGACCACAAACTCATATTTCCCCTGTGCGTGAAGTGCGCAGAGGAGAACAATGTGGCCTGTAATCACACATCCTACCAGCGAAAGATCAGAGGCGTATATACAATTCCTGAGCTGTCCCTAGCCGTTCACCACGGTTACAGAATATTGAAGATATATGAGGTGTGGAGGTTTCAGAAGCTTCCCAACCTTTTCACACCATATATAAACACTTTTTTGAAGGATAAGGGTACCCGCGAGGAGTTGAGACTGAAAATGAAAAATCGGCGTATATTCAGCGCTACCGTGATCGTGAAGGGATACAACTTGAACAGGCCCAAATTGTAAAGAACCCAGGCAAGCGCTTTAATGCAAAATTGTGCCTAAATAACCTTTTGGGGGAAATTTGCTCAGAATACAGACAAGGTGAACGTCCATCTAGCCTCAATTTATAACAAAGTGTGGATTACGCCAACGCTCCCGATAAAGAGGTCATGGAGATCGTGAATGTGGGTAATACGTACATAATAAAGTATAACAGAACCGAATTGGCTATAGATACCTCACGTGTTACAAACATACCTGTAGCCAGTTTCACAACAGCATACGCTCGCATCAAACTTTGGAGTCTACTGCATTCTCTTGGGCTGAGGGTTCTGTACGCAGACACACATAGTGTGATATCCACGGAGAGGGAAGGTGAATACATGCCACCTATTGGCGAATTCCTCGGAGAGTTGACTGATGAGCTCAATGATGAGTATGGAGTATTGCCTACGCTGATTCTTTTGTCTCAACAGGTCGAAAAACGTACGGGCTACAGGTGAGGGTGGGGGAGGAAGTGAGATATATCGTGAAGGCGAAAGGCATCACGCTTAACCAGGCGAACCGGCGAATCGTTAACTTTGATTCGCTGTAGGAGCTAGTGAGCTTAGAAGATGAGGGTGACCAACCACCCCAACTGACTGTAGGGACTCACAATTTTCGGGCACAGAAACTGGAGGGCGTGAAGGAAGTTAGGGGGACGAAGGGGTGTCGTAACACATATAGGAAACGCTACCAGGTGCCTGGCACCTACGATACTGTTCCCTTTAGGTACCGCGAGGCGTGAATATTGCTGTCATGTTAGCCTATATTTACTTGTTCACGATATGTTTATTTATTTATCACGTGTATTTGAATATATGCTATAAATTAGAGACTATTTACTTGTTGACGATATGTTTAATTATTTTTCTATTTAAAATAAATCATGTTTCAGTTAGCGCTTCATTTTCTCTTTTGTGTGTGTGTGTGTGTGCAGGAAAAAAGCTAAGCACCGCCTATTCTATGGCGCAATCCAATCAAAGGGGTCACGTGACTCCTGCTACCAGCTGGTGATATCTCTGCTCTGCGTCCTCAGTTGACCCCAACAAGCCCTGGATCTCAGACGTGTATTTTACCTCTTAAAGAATTATCACATAGCCGGAAAATAGTGATGGCGACCTTTGATATTGCGTGCTCGACATTCATGAAGTGTTATTCGATAAAGTCTACAGATGTGGTGAACACTCAAAGAATCCCTAGTTCTCCCTCCTTTGAGACTTTTAAGGCGACATTGAACCGCGCGAAGCGTGAGGAGCAGGAGGTCCAAATACTCTAAGGTTATTCTGGCGGGAGCATTGCGGGCTTTCGTGGCTCAAACACTGTAATGGACTACGTCATAGCATCACGTGCAGAAGAGAAACAAAGAGTGTGGGTTGTAAACTTTGTTGACGAATGGTGTGACAAGCGGTATTATGTCATGTTACATCACACCGAGTACGCATACCCTGCGGCTGAGAATATAAATCTTGTAATTATGGGTAACCTAAAATATTTTTATCATTACGTTCATATATATCATGATGAGGTTCACAGTGAGGTTGTGGCTAAAGGCGTGTACGAGTTTTTAATAGAGTTTAGGGATGAGTATCGTTTGTTAAGCAAAACGGATAGATATGGACACATGTTTCTCTCAAATAGAGCGCCGGATAGTTAATGTGTAGCGAAAATGGACGAAGATGTATGGTGCGTGTTCCGATAAAACATTAAAGCCGTTATTACTTCATGTATCGGGAAAAATTCTCTAAACAAGTGTCCGGTATAATGGGTTACAAATATTCATATGATTCTTTCATGTTGGAGCAATCCCATGCACGTATCACTAACGCTTGGTATGACGCGCCCGTGTGACTCATCCCCCTACACCTCCCGCCCAGCCAAACCGCGCACCGATTGCTCACAGTCACCTCAGAACTTGACTCAACTGGACGTGCGCTCCTTCACAATAGAAAACCAATATACGATGGAGCTTCCGTTGAGCAGTACCCTTAATGCAGTATACGATGTGTCTGTGACGAAGTCAGTGCATGTGTTCAGGCGTAAAACCGGCGCTATTAATTATGTACTTGAAACGAGTTGTAGACAATCAAACTCTGGTAAACGAAACGTTATTTATTTAAGTGTTGAGGAGATGAACAGAATCTTCGTGGCGGTTGAGAAGCGGGGCGAGGACCGTTATAAAATACTTGCAAGTGTATGCACAAAAAGAGGGCAGATTAGTGATGCACCTTCATACGCTGTTATTTGTATGTTGTGTATAAATCGAGACAATTGATGCATTGATATACAGTTGATGTGGAAAAAAGTATCTGACAATAACGTCCTTATCCACACGCGAAACCGTTTCATTCTCGACAGAATGTTTGAAGTCGTCGGTTTCTGCAAGCTAAAGCCTATATTAGACGCACGTGTTACCGATATATTTTATTTTGACACAGTTATTGAATACGCGAACACGCTCTGCTCGACGGATTTACCGAGTGTAAGACCGAACAAGCCGAGAATGGATTGGAAGTTATAGACTCTTCGAAATATCTTGAACTTTGGTACAAAGGACTTGAGCGGTACAGGGCTGAGCTCACCTACACTGGTCACCCTGAAAAACTATTTCTTTATATAATTGTCAGTTGTCGGCACGATTTAGATTACTTCAATTGTCGATATGCGTTGTGAAGAAGAGTTCACGATTGAAAAGCTCGGATTGGAAAGAATAAAACCTCGTTTGGAAAGGAGTGTTTATAAACTTGAATTAAATAATGATGTGTGTATATATATATATATATATATATATATATATATATATATATATATATATATATATTATCTATGTATTGGAATTCTTCTGCACTATTATTTTTGAAATTTATATATAAGTGTGTATTTTGGTTGCGCGTACATGTATTAAACGTGTATATAGATTTTTCCTGTAGTATTATTATTTTGATGCCTATATATAAGTGTGTAGATGCGCGGACATATATTAAACGTGTATATAGATTTCTTCTGTACTATTATTATTTATGATTGTATATATATATATATATATAATATATATATATATATATATATATATATATATATTATATATATATATATATATATATATATATATATATTCTCGCTTAAAGTGTGTATTTTTGGTGTAGATAGATTTCTACTATTATTATTTTTGACTGTATATTTATCTCCTATATATTCCCCGAGCTGAATAATTGTATGTTAAATAATTGATTCCATGTTAAATAACTCGTTTTGTGACTAAATAAACAGAACGACGTAGTTGTGTTTCATTATTCAAAGTATATATAAACGATATTATTTGATTTAATTATACTACGCCAAAATTAACGCACCACAAAAGTTATTAATATACATACATATATGCATTACCTTCTAAGCCGACTGGGGCTGTCAAGAACTTCATTATACAGGGTGTCCATAAATGTTTACCCTGAAAACAGTATGCTCTCATGTTTTAATGACGAATCTTACATCCGTTTTCTTTTTACAGGTGATCTCGTTCACGCATAGAGTTTCGCTGGTGTGTTTCGTCTACCGCATTCGCCGCTAGGAGCACTGTAGTAGCTGTTCAGTTAAGATGGTGTCTGTGACAGAGAAGGCACAGTGTTGTGTGGCTTGCAGAAAAAAAATCTCCTGTCAGTGGTCAGCGAAGGTTCAGAACAAAGTATGAAAAGAATCCACCTGATGTGAAGTTAATTAAGTCGTGGCTGAAAAAATTCTTGGAAACTGGAAACGTGGAAAAGGGAAAGAGCAGTGGTAGACCATCAGTTTCCGATGGGACGGTGGAAAACATTTAAACTGCTTTCACACGGTCACCAAAGAAATCGGTGAGACAAGCTTCATGCCAACTAAAGATACCGAAGTCTACGGTGCACAAGGTGTTACACAAACATTTGAAGTTACACTCCAACAAGGTACAAATAGTTCAAGAACTGAAGCCTGATGACCGTCCAAAACGTGAACAATTCGCTATTGACATTTTGAATAGCACGAGGATAATGACTTCTTGTTACGTGTCTGCTTTTCAGACGAGGCTACGTTTCATCTTAGTGGTAGAGTCAACAGACACAATGTGCGTATTTGGGGATCGGAAAACCCACGTGCCGTAAGGGAACATATTCGGGGCAGTCCGAAGATCAATGTCTGGTGTGGACTAATGCATGACCAGATAATTGGTCCTTTCTTCTTCGCTGAGAATACTATTTCCGCAACTGTGTACCTGGATATGCTCACCAATTACGCCATCCACCAGCTGCAGGACAGGCAGCCAACTGTCATCTTCCAACAAGATGGGGCACCCCCTCATTGGGCGCATGTTGTTCGTGAAACTCTCGACGCAACATTTCCAAATCGATGTATTGGCAGAGACGGGCCAATCCCATGGCCCCCAAGATAACCAGACATTACCCCGCTGGATTTCTGTCTCTGGGGTCATGTTAAAGATTTGGTTTATGCAACAGTTGTTACAGATATCAGGACATTGCGAGAACGCATTACGGATGCAATTGCAACAATTAACCCACAAATGTTGGAAAATGTGTGGCGTGAGTGTGAATACCGTTTAGACATTTTACGTGCCACTAGGGGTGCACATGTGGAAGCTTATTAAGTTCATTAACTATGTATCAAAACTTTGTATGTTTATCTACTTATGATTGAAACTGTGTTTGAATACGAGTGTTTATTTAAAAGTCATAGCATGCTTTAATCAGGGTAATCATTTATGGACACCCTGTACGTTGATCCGAGAACATCTCTCCATTAATATATACAAATTAAATAAATAGCGCAATCTGGCAACTATTCTTATGGATTGCCCCGGATAAATATATATATATATCAGTGATGTAGGTCTCGAGATCGGTCTCGGTCTCGAGACCGATCTCGAGACCCAATTTGCAGATCTCGATCTCGATCTCGGTCTCCGCTATTTAGATCTCGGTCTCGATCTCGGTCTCGACAGACGCGGTCTCGGTTTTTCTCCCCGAGACCTTTCGAGACCTCTCGAGACCGTAATGAAAAATACATGTTATTGGCATACTCATGATAGTGGCTTGGTTGAACAGACACAATTCAAAATGTTTATGAAAATTTGTAAAAGTAAGGGACTCTAGGTATTCACTAATTAGTCACCCTGTTTTGAGTTGCCACGTTTGTCTTGCGGGGGTGGGTCTGGATTTTTTTAGGTTAGCGCTAGTAGATATTATAAGGCCACTTAGTGTTGCCAAACGGCGTGTCAACCTCTGTGGCGTGATAAAAACGATTATCCTCCCATATACTTAACATAGTCTAATTTCCATAGTAGCGTAAAACAAATTGAAAGGGGATGAGCTTGGTCTCGATCTCGGTCTCGAATTTTAAGGGTCTCGATCTCGGAAGGTAGATCTCGATCTCGAACCTTTGATCTCGGTCTCGATCTTGGTCTCACAGGATCAGGTCTCGGTCTCGGTCTCAGTCTCGGACTTGGTGGTCTCGACTACATCACTGATATAATATATATATATATATATATATATATATATATATTGCTTTCTAAACAATCAACTGGCTGATTAAGCCTTTTAAGCCAGATTACGCCTTCTAAGCCAGCTGAAGAAGATGCCAGCGAAAAGATCTCCTCTCTCCTTCTCCTCCTCTCTCCTCTCTCTTAGGTTACCTTCCTAGGTTAGGACAGGTTAGGATACCCCTTCTGGGGAGGTCTTGGGCCAACCCCCTTCATGCAGGGGACCAGCCCTCTCCCCTTGCATGCATCCCCACTTTTGCCAACCCCCTCCCCCACGTGTGCCAACCCCCTCCACCACGAGTGCCAACCCCCTCCCCACGGAAGCCAACACCGCATCCCTCTTGCAACAGTGCTTATCATGCATTGCAATTGATTTGCACTCTACCTTTTTGCAATCATACTACTAGCACCAATATGATAATTATTATTTACTCAATGCATATGGAAGGTGATGACCTAAAATTTACCTCTTTACTAGAAGAAAAAAATTCACCAGTATAACTTTATTGTCAATCATTGTATGACATTTTAAATAGGCTAATGTTATTATTTTCGACTGCAGTACCATTTTTGGTAGTAAATTACGTGTAGTGTATGGTACTTTTGACCCCATTTTGAGGTCATCGCGTAAGTTAGTTCTGGAGGTATGGTAGTTGATGGGTAAAATAATAAATTATCTTTCGTTAAACGTTTTTGTTTGTTGGAAAGATAAACGATAAAGATAAAGATAAAGAAGAAAACTGAGGGATTTTTTTAAGGAAGTTTAAGATACTTTTAGTATTTTAACTAGGAAAAGGAAGTTTTAACCATTTACTGCACAAAGGTCTTTCCCGAGACTGAACAAAGCCGTCTGGCGTTAGCCAGAACAGAATCAGTAAAGTTAACACAATACGCTGAAGGATTAATGTAGTCAATCTCATAGTCTAATAAATAGGAACTACAGATACCTTGTTCTGCATAACTGGAGAACCAACGTACCATTGTTACAAAAGTCGAGATACACTGGGCCACACCTACCTACTTCTCAGTGCATCCCAACTTTTGCAATCGATTGTATGTAAGCGTTTCAATGAGGTTTTTTCCTAAAAACTGTAAAAAAAGGTTTATTTAGATGGGCTCTCTTTATGAGAACCAATCATCAACACTAACTTTAATGTTGCAAAATCTAGAAAACAAACAAATCATAAAATACGTCACAAATTAACATATTTCTGTAATTTTGCATATATTGCTATTATATTAGTTTTTATAATGCGAGTTTGTGCTGACAAAGTGTCCCATCTCTCTCTCTCACATATATATAATATATATATATCTTTCGATCTCTTCAATATATATATATATATGAAAATTATTTCACGAAAGTAACACGTGAAAAATATTTATGATGAATAAAACCACGAAGGAAAGGAAACACAAAATGGTGCTCAAGCGCTTTCGTCTAATGACATCCTCAGGAACACTGAGGATGTCAGTGTTCCTGAGGATGTCATTAGACGAAAGCGCTTGAGCACCATTTTGTGTTTCCTTTCCTTCGTGGTTTATTCATCATATATATATATATATATTAATATGGGATATTTTTTGTGAATTTCTTTATTTATTGTTTTCTATATTATTGGAAGAAAACTCGCTCTATTAACCTCCTTCGTTTAATAACATACAGTATATTATTTTGATCGAAAGATCTACAGATCTACAGAAGCTAAAGCTAACAAAGACCCTAAGATCCACTCTAAGGTTAGCCCGAGAGAAAGGAAAGAGTAGAGGGTTAAGAGAAGAGAAGAGAAGAGAAAAGGGGTTAAGTAAGGAGGAACACCTATCACTCGTGTGTTAACATTCATTCAGAAAAAGAGAAAAAAGACTCACCATCATCATCCGCCGGCCACTGCCGACAAGTCAGAAAAATAGACGGAGAAAATAGGAGAGGGGTGAAAGATGAAAAGAAGTAAAATAAGAACGCTTACAAACCATGCAAACACAGTCTTAACTCACTGTCATACCATGCAAACTACAAACATGCAAGAAAAGAGAGTTACAGACATGCAAAGTAAGATGATAAGAAAAAAAAAAGTGGGTAAAGTTAAACAAAAAGTGGGTTAGTTTACGATACGAGCTACATCTACGTTCGTGTTAGTCTAATTTTTTTTTATTTTTTTTTAAATTTTATTGCTGGCATCACACGCTCCCCGAACTACTCTTACTCTCTGGCGACATTAAGATTAATCCAGGCCCCACTACAACTTACACATGTCACCATACACAAAGACATAGACATAATAGCACCATGAGACACATACAGAAGTATAATATTAACATATTACAATACAACGTAGATGGCCTCAAACAAAATCATGCAGCTTAGGGAATTCGTACACAAACAAAACATTCACATAGCACTTATACAAGAAACAAAACTAAAACGCACACACAAAACACCACCATCCTGACTTCACGGCGATCCGTCAAGATCGTACTGGGGTAACGGGGGTGGACTCATCACTTACATACGTAAAAGCATTAGCTACACTGATGCTACCCAAAACATTACAAACACAATCCAAGCAGATAACACGATAGAAATACAGGCAGTTAACATTAAAACACGTGCAAAACACAACACCACACTAATCAACATTACATCCCACCAGATAGTTCACCTCAGGTGCCAGCCAATTACAATCCACAGTACACAATCTTGCCTCTCACTAATGTCATCTTAGGAGGAGACTTCAACGCCAAAGACACTAGTTGGTACCTGCACAACCAAAAACAACACCAGAGGCGCCAACATAGCCAAACACAACTAAACAGCCTCATAATTCTTAACAATACAGAAGAACATACACACATACCACATCAAGCAGGATACTCAAACTCGTCCCCCAGACATAAAGTTCTGTTCCCCCTCACTAGCAACACATACACAATGGAGAACAGAAAAACAACTGTCATCAGACCACCTGCCCATCATCATTACAACACATTCTACACTCTGCCCCAACAGCCTTAGGCACACTTACAGAAATTACAAGAAAGCTGATTGGGAACAGTTCAAAATACAGACTGAGGAACAATTCACCACATTAAACAGCACACCCATCATAAACATCAATACAACACTCAAGACATTTAATCAGATTATCAATAATGCAAACAAATACATACCCAAGGGCAACATTAGGAAATACAACCCAAATTACACTAGAGAAATAGCCCACCTCATAAGGCAATGTAACAACCTCAAATATAACACACAAACACCACACACAGAAGCCATAAAACAGCAGACACAACAGCTCAACACAGAAATAAACAACAAACTCAAAGAAAAACAAACAGAAACATTCAGGGAATTCATAACAACACTAAACCACTCCACAGATACATCCAGGCTATACAAGACTTTAAAAAGCATTACCCACTCTAACAGCGGCATTCACACCTCACACGCGGCTATCTGTCGTAGCCAAAATAATATCCCAACATACACACAAGCTAACATTCTAGTTAATCACTACGCAAAGATAAGTCACTTAAACAGAGACAACAACCAGAAACACGCAGACAGACAAACAGCCAGACACAAGAAAACCTACAGACTCGACACGACTATTACACCCTTCAATACAGACCAGACCACCAAGATCATCAAAAACATTAAGAATTCGAAGGCTACTGGACCAGACAACATATCTAACATACACCTTAAACACTTGACATATGGAAACAAGGTAAAATTATTACACTACTCAAACCAAACAAAAATCCAACAGAACCAGCTTCCTATAGACCCATTACTTTACTATGCCCACCTTCCAAAGTAACAAAAAGACTAATCTTACAAATCACCAACCCACACATTCCACTATCGCCTACTCAACATGGATTCAGACCTCACCACTCAACCACGACATTACTCACTAACCTCACGCAGCACATCATGGATGGCATCAACTCCAGACGACCAGCTCAACGTACACTATTAACAACAATAGACATTAGTAAAGCATTTGATGCTATCCCACGCTTCCCTCTCATAAACAAAATACTCAACACAAACATGCACAATAACACCAAAAGGTGGCTGAGCAACTATCTCTCAGGAAGATACTCACATGTCACATTTAATGGCAAGTCATCCAAAAACAAGTTTTTTCCGAACGGGGTCCCTCAAGGCTCTGTTCTCTCACCAACATTCTTCAACTTATACATGCATGACATTCCAACACCCATAGATAACAAGCTTACCTTATCATCATATGCAGATGATATCACTCTAACATCCACCCACAACAACATCGACACCGCTACAAAAAACCTACAAACATACATAAACAGTATACAAGACTGGCTCACACACAATAGACTCAAAGTAGCGCCCACAAAATCAACCATCACCTTGCTTACAAGCAACACAAAAGAACACCAGGTAATTCCACAGCTTACACTAAACAACATCAACATTCCACACACTCACAGAACCAAAATACTTGGTGTCACATACAACACATCATTATCTTTTGCAAACCACATTCAGGACATTAAAAACAAGTGTGCGTCAAGACTTAACACGCTTAGGGTACTAACAGGCACAAACTTTGGACACCAGCAGGAAACAACATCACTCATATACAAACAATATATTCGCTCAGTTATGGACTATGCTAGCCCATGCTGGGCACCCATTATCTCAAACACACACATAAACACCTTACAAACAATACAAAACAACGCACTTCGTATCATTACAGGATGCACTCAAACAACACCAATAGAACACCTGCACACAGAAACAAAAATACTAAAAGTTAGGGAACATTTAGACACGAGGGGAACACAATTCATGGCAGCAGCGACAACTAACCCACAACACCCTTGCCACTACATGTACAATCATGCACCAACACCTCGCACCATTAAGGTAACACCAGAGAGACATTATAACCAAATACTCCATTCCATACCACGCCCCACAGACATCACACAGTACAGAAAACACATACACACACACCTAACCCACAAAGCACTGACACGACTCGGTCCGAATGCGGTCCTAGGTGCGAAGCCGCCACCCATTAACAGGTCAGAGATCAGCCTGAGCAGATCGGATCGAGTTAACTTAGCACGATTCCGATGTGGACATCACCCCAACTTACGGACATATAAACACAGACTAAACAACTCCATAGACGACACCTGCCACCTGTGCCACGACACACCACAAACAATTGAACACATTATGACAGACTGTACCGCTCTAGCACAACAACGAACACAACACAACATCACTAGTGCGCTGAACCTCTGGTCCACTCCGGAGAGGGCGATCGGTTACCTGCGTGCCGCCGGCTTGCTCGATCAGGGTGGGCTGATCGGCTAAACAACAACAACAACAGACTCATCCTCGACCACCACCACCAGAGCTCCTGTTGCTAATTGTTTTTTTTTATTTTAAACAAAGTTAATATTTTTAAAATGTCTGTCAAGACGGTTCTTAAATACATTAACACTGGTAGAGTTCACGACGGGCGCGGGAAGATTATTCCATTTATGAATTACTTTAAACGTAAAGAAGTTTTTAGCGATATTAGTAATGAAACGTCTGCCACGCAACTTAAATCCGTTATTACGAGTATTACTATTATCGAAAGTGAACAATTTGTCAAAATTTACATTATCGATGTTATTAACGATTTTGAAAACTTCAATAAGCTCCCCCCTTAATCTCCTAGTTTCGAGTGAATACAGGTCTAATCTTTAATCCTATCTTCATAAGGCTTGTTGCGCAATGACGGAATCAGTTTCGTGGCACGACGTTGAACCCTTTCTAACCTATCAATATCCTCACGCAAGTACGGGCACCAAAACTGAACGGCATATTCTAAATGAGGCCTGACGAGGGACTTGTAAAGGGGCAATATAATATTTTCGATTTAAATTCGAAATTACGCGCTATGAAGCCTAAGCAAAGCAAAACAAAGCAAAGCAAAGCAAATAATTTTAATTAATTTAATTACATTACAGGGCCCCAATAAACACGCCACGCCAATATGTATATTTCATTTGCGAAGCATATTTTTTTACAGTGAATTTTCAGTTCGAAAGAAATCTGATAGATGGCGCTGCAAAATTTGAAAGTTGTTAAATCCAGCCAACTACCACCGTTCCTGAATGTGCATTTTCTGAGGTTTTGCCTAATTTTTTAATTTGACGATAATTGGGGATGGTGTAATTATTCATAAACTTTTGTTTCATTTGCAATATTAAATTTTATTTCATAATTTAGAATACTGTACGATGTCTCGTTACAAATATTTATGTGCCGTTTGTCAGTTCCACCATAGACCTACCCATAATATTTACGTAGATAGAAAGGGCTACGTTGTAGCCAATGTCGTAACACCGCTTCCCGTTGATCAGCGAAGTTAAGTGAGATCGGGTCTGGATGGGAGACCGTTCGCTGCGTTCAGACTATGTAGCGACCTGTGGTTCGGACCCCGTAAAGCTGTAGGTCCCCTCCGTCATATGACCTAAGATGTTGTGAAAGGTTAAACAAAACCAATAACAACATAGATGAAAATATAAACGAAAAAAATATTTAATTTTTTTAGTTTAAAGTCATGTATATATTAATTAAAATTTTTGATGCGTTATTAGGCAAAGTAGCAAACATTAGTAGCAAAGTAGCAGCAAACATTGGACCTTTTCCGTTCTATAGGCACCATTGAAAGTAGAAAAATTAATATTTTTTAAACTTATTTTAACTTTCTACACTATGTTAGGTTAATTGAATGCCCGGTTAGGTCAACTGAATTCCCGGTTAGGTCATTTGAATACCTGGTTAGGTCAATTGCACGCCCTTGATGATTGGTTAGGTTGAGTCGTGATATTTTCGTTAGTTTAAACGAAAATATCACGACTTAATCTCACGGATCGTCAAGGGCGTACAGTTGACCTAACCGGGCAGTCAATAAATTAAATCACAAATCTAGATTAAAACGGTAAATTAAAAAATGATTCGGACTAAGAATAAGATGGCCTGTACCCTCCGTCCAATTTTCAACGCAATTTATCGTCAAATTTTTTAAGAAACGACAGAGTTTTTTTTTATTTATGTTCATAGCTGTTAAATTAAATAAATTAAATTTATCCTATTCAAAATGTGAAGCTGAGAAATGCGATAGTAATGTATGTAAGTGCATGTTTTTCAATAATACCTGCTTTGGATTCCATAAATCGAATGGCACGTTTAGGAAAATGGGGATTTGTGAGTGTGGTATGTTTCATACAATGAACAGCTGGGGGAAATTAGAGCATAAATACGATGAAATTCATTGTTTTACATGCCATGAAGAATATAAGGTGACTGGTGTAAAGCACAGATGTTATATGAAAGACGCCAAACCTAAAAATAAGCCCTGTATAACGGTCTATAATATATAGCCTGTATAACATAAACTTACACGAACCCCGAAAGAAAGGAGGTTAGCCCTCATTTACTCGTAAGTCAGACTATTTGTGATCAATGTATGAACATTGAGTGTGATGAATGCCGCAAATGTGGTAAACGGACAAACATTTTTAAGGTGTCTGAAGAGATTCCCCGGTGGAACTGTTTGTGAACTATATTGTCAAGCTAGCGGATCAGTTCAAAAAAATGACTGTATATTCTTGCCCATTGAAAATAGGAAACAAACTTATACAGATGCAGATAAGGGGAAATGTCCAGTTTAAAGACACCCTGTTCTTCACACCTTGTAAATTAGCCAAGCTGCCCAAGATGATGGGCGTAGACGCAGGAGTTTCAAAAGGGTACTTTCCTTACACATTCCTCACTCACGACACTTTAAATTATGTAGACCCTGCCACTAAACATTACTTTAACTATGAATGTATGAGTACAAGCGAACGTGAGAATTTTGAGCTCTACTACAACAGGTTTAATGACGATAATCCTTACAATATAGCGTATGAATGTGAACGTTATTGTGTGAATGACGTGAACGTAATTAGAGTATGCTTCGAAGCCCTTAGAAGGATGTACATAACGCGCTTCAACTGTGATCCGTTACAAGCATGAACCACGATCGCCTCATTGTGTTTTACCGTATTCAAGAATAATTTCATGCCTAAAGACGCACTTGCAATCATCCCCCGACACGTCCGCGCAGTTATGGTTATAAGGCTATTTACTAGCTCACTTGCATACAGCAGCAGACAGACGTGTGTATATATAAAGCAAGCTCGCAACACGGGGGAAGTGGCAATCAAGGTCAATGGCCGTGTTTTTGGGTAGATGGCTTAAGTGAGGACCCCGCCACTGGTGAGAAAACGGTGTACTCCTTTAACGGCTGCTGGTGGCATGGATGCCCACTTTCTGAGTGCGGCGTCACAGGAGAGGCCGATGGGAGATTCCGGCCGACAGCTTAGCATGGACCCGTACCCGCGACCAGCTTATAAGCTCCCAGGTCACTCACAAGGTTTTGTGGGAGCATGAATATGATACCTGGATGGAGTCCGATGAGCAGTATCGTGAAGAAATAAGGGCTATCAAGCGTACAACAGTGGTGAAATCCCTGAAATGCGGTGACAGTTTGTTTGGAGGACGCACAAACCCCTTCAAACTATACTTTCCGCCTACGGACAGGGTGAAGATTCACTACTACGATTTCTACTCATTATACCCTTACGTGATGAAGAACAATCCGTACCCCGTAGGTGCGCCTGAAAAACTGGTGGGCCCCGCCATGCCTACCATCGAAGAGTTCTCAGTTAATTTGAGTGAGAACAACTTCGCGATTTATGGATGCCAATCTTGCCAGTTGTTATAGACCACAAACTCATGTTCCCACTGTGTGTGAAGTGCGCAGAGGAGAAATATGAGGACTGTAATCACGCAATCAACCAGAAGAAGCTCAGAGGCGTATATACAAGTCCTGAGCTGTGTCTAGCCCTTAGCCACGGGTACAGAATATTGAAGATATATGAGGTATGGAGGTTTCAGAAACTCCCCAACCTTTTCAAGCCATATATAAATACTTTTTTGAAGGATAAAGTAGAAGCATCAGGATACCCACGAGGAGTTGAAACCGAAGTTGAAAAATCAGCGTCTATTCAACGCTACCGTGATCGTGAAAGGATACAACTTGAACGTGCCCAAATTGTGAGGAACTCTGGCAAGCGCTTTAGTGCAAAGTTGTGCCTAAATTGCCTTTGGGGAAAGTTTGCTCAGAATACAGACAAGGGGAACGTACATCTAGCTCAAAGTTATAGTAAAGTCTGGGATTATGCAAACGCCAACGATAAAGAAGTCATGGAAATCGTAAATGTGGGTAATACGTACATAATAAAGTACAACAGAACCGAATTGGCTACAGATACATCACGTGTCATAAACATACCTGTAGCCAGTTTCACGACAGCATACACACGTATCAAACTATGGCATTTGTTATATTCTCTCGGGCGGCGGGTTCTGTACGCAGATACAGAGTGTGATATTCACGGAGAGGGAAGGGAATATATGCCTCGTATTGGGGAATTCCTTGGAGAGTTGACTGACGAGATCAAGGATGAATATGGAGGCATCGCCTACGCCGATTCTTTTGTCTCAACGAACAGGACCAAAACCTTACGGGGTACGCGTGAGGTTCGGGGATGAGTACAAGTACATCTTGAAGGCTAAAGGCATCACATTTAACCATACCAACCTCCAGATCGTCAACTTTAATTCGCTCAAAGATCTAGTGAGTTTAAAAGATGATGGGAATTAGGATGACCAACCGCCTCACCTGTTTGTAGGAACCATAACTTCCGGGTACAGAAATTAGGGGGCGTGAAGGAACTTATGGGTAAGAAGGTTTGTCGTAACACCTACAGGAAACGATACCAGGTGCCTGGCACCTAAGACACTGTTCCCTTTGGGTACCATGGTGCATGAATATTTGTTATATATATATATATATATATATCCTGAATTAGAGACTATTTACTTGTTGACGATATTTTACGGTTTATTTATTTTTCTATTTAAAATAAATCATGTTTCAGTTAGCGTTTCATTTTCTCCTTTGTGTGTGTGTGTGTGTACAGGAAAAAATCTAAGCACCGCCCACTGTATGGTGCAGTCCAATCAAAGGGTTCACGTGACTCCTGCTATTAATCGGGTCATATCTCCGCCCTGCGTGTTCAGTTGACCTCAGCAAGCCCTGGTTCTCAGATGTGTATTTTACCTGTGGAGAATTCCGGCGTAGACGGAAAACGGTAATGGAGATCTCTGATATTGCATGCTTTACATTCATGAAGTGGTACTCGATAATGTGGTGAATACCCAAAGAATCCCTAGTCATCTCTCCTTTGAAGCTTTTAAGGCCACATTGAATCGTGCGAGATGTGAGGGGCAAGACGTCCAATTACTTTGTGGATATTCTAGTGAGAGCATTGCGGGCTTTTGTAGCTCAAACGATGTAATGGACTATGTTATACGATTAAACTGCGTATAGAAATACCTACACCGTGAAGTGAAAGAATCAACACGTGCAGAAGAGAAACAGCGAGTGTGGATTGTGAACCTTGTTGATGATTCATGTGACAAGAGGTATTGTCATGTTACATCATACCGAGTACGCGTACTCTGTGATGGAGGAGATAAATCTTGTGATAATCGACATTTAAAAATATTTCTACCACTACATCCATATATATCATGATGAGGTTCGCAGCGAAGTTGTACCTAAAGTCTTGTGCGAGTTTTTAATTGAGTTTACAGATGGGTATCTTTTGTTAAACAAAAAGGATAGGTATGAAGACATGTTTCTCTCAAGTAGATCGCCAGAGTGGTAAATAAATGTGCATAGTTCAAGAAAATACAATGTTGAATATCCCTGAACGTAGATATGTGGTACGCATTCCGGGGAGTGTGTGATATAATATTAAAGCCGCTATTAATTCCTGTATCGCAGATGGAACAATTCTCTAAACACCTACCCGGTATAATGGGATACAAATATTCGGTTGATTCACCACTCACGACTCACTAAAGCTTGGCATCCCGTGTGACTCATTCCCTCACACCTCCTGGCGAGCCAAACAGCGCAACGGCGGCTCATAGTCACCTCAAAGCTTGACCCAACTGGACGTGCTCTCCTCACAATAGAAAACTAATAAAAGATGGAGCTTCCGTTGAGCAGTATCCTCAATGCAGTATACGATGTGTCCGTGTTGAAGTCAGTGCGTGTGTTCAGGCGTAATACCAGTTCTATTAATTACATACTTGAAACGATATATAGACAGTCAAACTTTGGTAAACGGAATTTTATTTATTTAAGTGTTGAGGAGATGAAAAGAATCTTCGTGGTGGTTGAGAAGTGGGGTGAGGATCATTATAAAATACCTCTAGGTGTAGGCACAAAAAGAGAACAGATTAGTGATGCACCCTCATACGCCATTATTTGTACGCTGTGCACAAATCGTGATATACACCAACCATGCGTTGATATGTGGTTGATGTGGAAGAATGCTGCAAACAATAACGCCCTTATCCTCACGCGAAACCGTTTCATTCTCGACAGAATGTTTGAGGTCGTCGGCTTCCGCAAACTAAAACCTATATTAGACGCACGAGTTGCTGATATGCGTTATTTTGACACGGTGCTTGAATCCGCGCACACCGCCCTGCTCGATGATTTTACCAAGTGTAGGGAGGAACAAGGCGAGAATGTTTTGGAAGTGGATGCGTATTTAGAAGGCACAGACTCCTCGAAATATCACGAACTTTGGTACAAAGTACTTAAGCGGGACAGGCCTGAACTCACCTTCACTGTTCACCCAGAAGAACTATTTCTTTATATAAGGCGCAGTTGTCGGCACGATTTAAAAGCATACTTTAATTGCCGATATGAGTTGTGAAGGAGATTTTACGGTTGAAAAGCTCGGCTCGGAAAGAATAAACCCCCGTTTGGAAAGGAGTGTTTATAAACTTGATTTTAATGATGATGTTGTGGCAAACGCGAACGATGCCATCTTCGTGTGAGCTTTTGATTGTATTCTATCCGCGTTTAAAGAGCGTGATAGTATGACTCTCAATTGTAAAGTGGGTACAAAAATAGTGTTAAACGAGTTGAAAGCCCTTTATATGTTGAATATAGATACCCACATACTTTGAGTGGTGAATTAATGTTAAATCGTATTTATTTTGTTGTACAAAGCAATGAGGATGTAACTGTGCACTCGATTACGTGTGAGTTTAGTATTTTATTTAAGCGTTGTAGATCTTAAAGTGTGTATTTTGATGTATATATTATATATATATATATATATATATATAGGGTGTCCCATAAGTCCGGCATCATAGGAAAAATAATTAAAAAAGGCAAAACAAAAGCTTTTATTTAGAGAACGTGCTCAATATGTCCACCATTGTTTTCGATACACAAATTCAGACATGATACCCAGTCAGGAAGCACACGGTGAATGATGTCAGGAGTAATGGTGTTACATGCCCCAATAATGCGCTGCCGCAAATGTTCAACACTCCTAATTTTCTCTGCGTATACCAGCGCTTTCAAATGGCCCCAGAGATAAAAATCTAGTGGCATGAGATCCGGGCTTCTAGCTGGCCATTCCACAGCCCCTCGACGTCCTATCCAATGACCAGGGAATTGTTGGTACAGGTATTCCCTTACTTGGGTGCTGTAATGTGAGGGAGCGCCGTCTTGCTGGAACCATGTTGGGAAATTTCCTTCTTCGTTCAAGACACTGGGAAATGCTTCTCCCTTGAGCATACGTAGGTAGGTGCCTCCAGTGACATGTTCATCGAAAAAGAGGGGGCCTATGATGCGATCCTTCCAAATGTCACACCATACCATCACCCGAGATGCACCTTGTTCCTTTGAAGAGGTATACCAGTGAGGGTTGTTTTGAGACCAGTAGCGGGTGTTCTGTCGATTTACCTCACCATTTCCATAAAAAACAGCCTCGTCACTGAACAGAATGGTGGACGAGAAATTGGCATCTCGAGCATATTGTTCCGTAGCCCATTCACAAAATTCCATCCAACGGTCGGGATCATCTTCGCTTAATTTCTGTAGGATCTGAAGTTTATATGGATGCTATTTGTGAGCCTGAAAAAATGCGATGGATGCTACTTTTCGAGACTCCTGTCTCGACGGACAATCGCCGAAGAGACTTATTGGGACTTCTGTTAAAATGAGCCAGGATAGCAGTCGCTGTATCATCGTCAGTGGACCTCCTTGAAGGTCCACTGCGTGGTTTATCTTCTATGAATCCTGTTTCCTTAAACGTTGCAACAAGTCTGCTGACAGAACTATGTGTTATTGGCTCGCGGTCTGGATGCACTCTGTTAAATTCAGCAACGGCCTCTCTTTGACTGATTTCCTATGAGTAGAATTATCTGGATTCGTTCTTCCTTGCTCACAGACATTATGGCCTGTAGAAAGAGAAAAATATGAATTATGGTTTGTAGAAATAGAAAAATATGAATTTCTCCTATGATGCCAGACTTATGGGACACCCTGTGTATATATATATATATTAACCATCTATTGTGTATAGAATTCTTTTGCACTATCTGTATTATTTTTGAGGCGTATATATAAGTGTGCAGTTTTTGATGCGTGTATATATATATTAAACGTGTATTGTATTTAGATTTCTTCTGTACTAGCTCTATTATTTTTGATTGTATATTTATTTAATATATATTTCCAGATTTGGAGCTGGATATATATATATATATATATATATAATATATGTAATATATATATATTATATATGTATATATATATATATATATACAGTGTAGTGATGGATCGAGTGGTCGGTTTTTCACAACCGCGGTTGCGGTTGTGTTTGCGGTTGTCGAATTTTTTCCAATCGCGGTTGCGGTTGCGGTTATCATATACTAGGAAAAATGCGTAATTATTAACTGGATTTAGCCACTATAGTGCGATTTAGCCACACTTGGTACATAATATATACTAAATAGTATTTATTTAGTAAATACCTTATGTTGAACACAAGTTTTGCAATACACCGCTACCGCTATTTGTGTGTTGCAAAACTTGTGTTCAACATAAGGTATTTACTAAATAAATACTATTTAAATGAAGTATATTCTAAACTTATATAGCTATTATGAAAGAATAGGTCAAATTAATTAAAACCATATTTTGCACTAAGTGTGTTACCAGGATGAGGGACGAGGACCCATCGCACTGTTCATCCCACCTACCACTTTCCCCAGCCTCCACCCATTGGAAAGTTACAACGCAACCGCACTTATGGAACGGCGGTTGCGGTTACGGTTGCGGTTGTGAATTTTTGTGCGGTTGTAGTGCGGTTGCGGCTGCGGTTATTCGATCCATCACTAATACAGTGTATATATCAGTGATGTAGGTCTCGAGATCGGTATCGGTCTCGAGACCGATCTCGAGACCCAATTTGCAGATCTCGATCTCGATCTCGGTCTCCGCTATTTAGATCTCGGTCTCGATCTCGGTCTCGACAGACACGGTCTCGGTTTTTCTCCCCGAGACCTTTCGAGACCTCTCGAGACGGTAATGAAAAATAAATGTTATTAGCATACTCATGATGGTGGCTTGGTTGAACAGACACAATTCAGAATGTTTATGAAAGTTTGTAAAAGTAAGGGACTCTAGGTATTCACTAATCACTAATGGTGTTGGAAAAATGCTATACAGGAAACTGAAGCACGGAGAATGAGCAGATACAGAGAGACAGCGCTCATTTTCACAGCAGCGATGACGAAATAAAACAGAGTCAAACCAAAGTTCCGAGACTAATGGCAAAATATGAAAGCTATCGGTTCAAGCAGAAGAACGTTGAAACTAGGAAGATTTTGAACCACAGGGAACAGTTGCGGCAGTACCTCTTAGAGATCGATGAATCTCATATTTTAGACAACTGCTCTCCAATAAAGTTTTGGCACCAGAAAAGGGATAAATTCCCATCACTGGCCAATATTGCAATGACTGTTTTAAAAGTGGCTGCCTCTAGTGCTCCAATTGAGCGTGTATTTAGCCATGGAGGCATAATAATGAGGCCCCACAGAAATCGAACTTCAGCAGATCTTCTGAGCATGCTGACGTTCCTTAAATGTAATGAGCACCTATCATACTTTAAATAAATGCACAAGTCAAACTGGGTAGTGGGTACGTTCATTAAACCTTCTGTAACAGATATAAAAGTAAATAAATAAAAAGTAATATATATATATATATATATATATATATATATATATATTCATTTGTTAATTTATAGGCTACACTTTTTGCATTCAACACACTACATCTGAGAAAGTAGTTATTAGTTTATTAATATACTTAACATAGTCTAATTTCCATAGTAGTGTAAAACAAATTGAAAGGGCATGATCTTGGTCTCGATCTCGATCTCGGTCTCGAATTTTAAGGGTCTCGATCTCGGAAGGTAGATCTCGATCTTGAACCTTTGATCTCGGTCTCGATCTTGGTCTCACAGGATCAGGTCTCGGTCTCGGTCTCAGTCTCGGACTTGGTGGTCTCGACTACATCACTGGTATATATATATATATATATATAAACTACGCCGTCATTCCTGGCGCTGACAGCTGGTGGCGCTGACAGCTGGATTCTTATTTAATTAAAATATATTCCCCGAGCTGAAAATATATATTTTCTTCTGCACCAGCTGTATTATTTTTTATGCGTACATATTTATGTTGAATAATTATTCCTATTTATGCGTTTAATGCTATTCTTCTCTCCTGTTCGTCCCACCCAGATCTGATGGGATAGCCAATCACAGCACTGTATCCAGACCTCGGGTGGTTCCAAGCAAACCTATAGCTATGCTCAGCCCAAAACTCGTGCCCAGCTTTCGTGGAACACCCAATGACGGTTCTTTAGAAGGGGGGCAGACTCTCGGATTGGCCGAAAATGCTGACCTAGGTTCTAATACCCGCCCAAAATCTCGCAGGTAGCCAATAGGTAGCTAAGGTCGCGCTTGTCGGTTGGCCACATGCGACCTTTATAAATGGTGAACTTCAATGCAGAGAGTCAGTTTCTCGCAATTTCTTGCAACATACAAACCATGGATCACCTCTACGTTTCACCTGACCTGATTGCCGATGAAGATTTTTTACGGCCAAGCCGCTCGGCTAATCTTCACTGCAGTAGACCAGAATGAGCTATTTTCTTCACAATTTGTTACGGAAAACTGCAACGAAATTCAAGTACCGCACGGTGGAGAAGGCATTGAGATGTGAGTATCTTATAAGTGTCATAATAAGTGTTTTGAAAAATCGTTTAAATAATGTCTGTGTTCCATATGTACAGTATATATATATATATATATATATTACTGTGTATATGTACTGTATATATGGTGGCCAATACTTTATTTGCAATCAAATGGAGCTTTAAGATTATTTTCACGATAATTCAGCATTGCCGTAAGATTTTAAGTTACCACACTGCAATGAAGGCGTTTTGAAAATTATGTTTAATTAGTGTCTGTGTCCCATATATATATATATATATATATATATATATATATATATATATATATATTATACTGCATATATGGCGACCAGTACTTTTATCTGCAATCAAACTCGTAATGGAGCTTTAAGAGGGTGTAAACTAATCTCAGAGCTTAACCCTAACTCTATATATATATATATTATATATAAATAAACTGATGCGAGCAAAGCCCGAATAGCGAGATATATACTCTATCATAACCTAACCTAATCTAACCTATCCTAGCATAGCCTAACCGGGCGTAACCTAACCTAGCCTAACTTAGCCAAACCTAACCTAGCCTAACCGGGTGTAAACTAACCTAACCTAACCTAACCTAGCCTAACTTAGACTAACCTAACCTAACTTAACCTAACCTAACCGGGTGGAAACTAGCCTAACCTGGCCTAACTTAGCATAGCATAGCCTATCGTAGCATAGCCTAACCGTGCGTAAACTAACCTAACCTAACCGCAGACAGTATCTCTCAGCGCAAACAAATCTCATTTATTTATTAGCATTGAATAACACTATTTTTACCGTTAAAACAACGCCGATGTTAGGGCACAAAACGAGTTACCCGCATCCAATTTCATGACATTTATTTTACTTGCAGGAGCGATACCGAGTTAGGGCGTGTTACAGCAACTTTTGACCAAATGGAGACGCCATCCCCCATCCATCCCAGTGATCCAGATGTCATGGTATTGGGACGGGTCGACGAGTGCCAGAGCATAGAGGTGTTGTAAGTATTTTTAGATTATATAGTACGTTTTTACTTTTCTCTTGGATGCTTAAACGCTAAGTTATAGTCAAATTGAAATAATCGCGTTTTCAAATTTAATTTTTTCATTCTATATATATATATATATATATATATATATATATCGTAAACACTGGTGAGATGTTATAATAACTGCTTTGAAAATTAGTTTGTATTGCTTCTCGTTTATAATTGACAGTCTAATTTTCCTTTTGTTCTGAATTTTCTACAACGTGAAAATTATTCTCGTTGTGCTTAACTATCCGCTGTCTCCATCGCTATTATATCACCATTTGTATATATTGTTGCAACATCTTGCAACATCGTGCAACATTGCATTGCAACATCTTACAGCATTGCATTGCAACATCTTGCAATAGCGCATTGCAACATCTTGCAGCATCGCTTTGTAACAATATACATATATATATATATATATATATATATATATATATATATATATGTGTATATGTTGGAACTTTAAGATTAATTTACGATAATGCGGTACTACAGTAGGATTTTACCAAATTGCAATAAAAGAGCTTTGAAAAACGTGCTTAATCATGACCTATATATATATATATATATATATAGTAGCCAACACGTTTGACTGCATCCAATTCCAGACATTTATCTTAATTACAGAACCGGGACGGAGTTAGGCCATGTTATAAACACTTTTGACGAAAGGAGAATGAGTGAAGTGATAGCAGCCCCACCTCGCCTACTCAGCGAATCAGAAGTCGTGGTGTTGGGGCGGGACAGCGAGCGTCAGGCTGTAGAGAAAATAATGTAAGTGCTTTGAAGCTATATAGTATGTTTTTACATTTCTTTTGGAATTTAAGATAATGCAGCACACAGTAGGGTTATTTTGATCGGTGTTAACGATTGCCCCGTACCAGTTTCTTGAAGTATCCAGCTTCAATATTTTATTCTTTGCAAAACCCCCGATAAATTTGGAACGCGCGAAACAGTCACTCTTCATCACTCTCTGGAGTGTATTTGCATCCATTTTAAAAATCTGTCGTGTCGTTCCTAAATCTATCTACTTCTATTAGGGCCTGTGATTCTAGATACACGAGTGTACTTAAAGACGTGTCTATAGCTTTAGCAAGCTCCAATCTCACTGAGACGGTGCCAGTCTGCTGAGCGTTTAAATGAGTATTTACGCCAGCAGTTAAGTCAGGCGTAAATTCGAATGAGTAAATATTAAACTGTTCCACAAATTCTTTCTGAGTTATCCCGAAACCGAGCTCATCACAAGCACCTGTATTATGAGCTAAACTACTGTAAGCTTTCGCGCAGAGTGGGAATACCCCAGTTGTTGAGTAATCCATAGCCATTACCCCACAAAGAGCGATACCATTTACGAATAGAGTAATATTTTTAAGCCCGAAATTCTCGAATTTTAAGGCACTCTTTTTATAATTTCTATTCGTCGAGGCGTAGACTTGAACTGTGGCGTGTACCAGTTCTTTCTCGATTTCTATATATTTCGGGGAACTTAATTTCACTCGGCGGATACGCAAATACGTTTCCATGATGTGTATCACTACGGGTTTCAAGCCTTCTTCTTGATCAGCCCCCAGATTTATGCAGATCTCAGGGCTCGTGCGGGTAAGCTTCAATTTCATATCTACCCCGTTCATAAGCAACTTCTCCTGGAAAGTAAAGTCTGTATGCAGGCGTCCAAAACATTCGTTTATCTTTTTTTTAGAATTTTTAAATTTATCTTTTATTCCATCTTCATCTTTAGTGTGGTAATACCCCTCGGCGGTTAAAAAGGTTTCCTTCGCTTCTTTTGAAAAGTTGAGGACATTTTCCAGATACGATCGTAGGTGGTAGTACCCCGTGCCTGCTGAGATGTTAGTCTGAGTTAAATATGCGTCACACTGACTGAATATGGAGTGCAGAAAGTTGGTTTCGGGGTATGCAGCATAACTATCATCGCAATCCGTTCCGTCAGAATGGGCAATGCGTAGTTTAGCATACATGTGCATGCAACTCCGATCAAAAAAGTAAGGGCCTGAGCTGGGTATCACGAATTCTGTAGGGGCACTGGGTGAACTAATTGTGTTTAACGGGTTAATTGTAATAAAGTCGCTATTTTCAATAGAGACCTGTTTAGGGGGCATATCAAAGAGGGACAGTTCCGATTTACACATTGTAAACTACACGGATGAATGAAACGTGCCATGCCGAGTCAGAAATAGTGCCACCTTCCCTCGACGACAATTAGTCAGTCTATGATTCGTGAGAGTAGCGTCCTCAGCTTATATCAGTTAAAAAAATGATCAGCCATAGGTTTCATACGCTTTGAACACTTCTTTTTTGGTTCCCTTTTACGTTTAACGCCACGTGATGGTAACCCCTTCTTCCTAACAGTTCTCTTCTTCTTCTTTCCACCACGTGTTGGTAACCCCTTCTTCCTAGCAGTTCTCTTCTTCCCACCACCACGCATTTTTCTCTTCGCGTCTTTGATGATTTCATCCCGCGTACGCCTTAAATGTTTTTTAGAGCTTCTTTAGGCATAGTTCTACCCAATATATCCTCTGCCGCGTTAAAACCTGTTTGTAACGCCCTCTTCCCTAGGTACCTGGCCCCCCTCTTCAACAGTGGGACAGCGGTGCGTAGTATGGATGAAAAAATGGACCCAAATCCACTACCACGCTGGTATCTCACCCCTCGGTATACCGTGAAAGGCTTTCTGGCCATTATAACTCAGTGCGTCGAAAGTACAGCTTCACTGTTAAGCTCCCGTCACCGAATGGGAAATTTTTGCCCCCAATCGTTCTTATATATATTGAGATATTAGTTATTAGATTAGTTGCGACATTCACATAATGGGGTATGTCATATGTAATACTCAAGCTCCTTCCTCTATGGTTGGGTATGTGTGCTATGAGCAGCAGGCGTGCCTGGGTATCCCCAACAAACTGGTGTTCCGCTATATTGCTGTAAATATAGCACATGTCTGGAGGCTGAGAGCTTACATCCAATTTCTCCATCAAGTGATACATTAAGCTGGACAAGTCATGCGGTGCCTCGTGAAAGGTGTCTCTTTGGAAGGCTGCCGATAACCCCTCGGTTATAATTTTGAACACTTCCGTCTTTAAGATTTCTGTTAACCTTTGATTTTAGGACTAGAGTATGTGCATGGTTTCCTCTGTTTACGATTTCGTATAATAAATCATTCGTAAATTGAGTTTTTAAAACTTACGTTTAAGTCTCTCACAACATCCTCAGCCGAACCATAACGCCCGGTCCTAGTGTCACTGTTGTACTGAAAAACTGTGCAACCTTAGTCCGGGCGATACGTATAGTTTCATCCGAGTTAACCCGGCTTTTTCACACTCATCAATGTAAGAACCGTAAATACGGTATCTTTATAATCAATATTTAAAAAGAGGGTGTCCAGCTGAAATTCACATATCCCCACCTCATACGAATCACGACCCAATTCAATGGGCCCATGGAGTTCTGTTACAAAGTTGGCTAGTGTGTTGTTAGGGTGTACAGACAGGGATGAGGAGGACGGGAGTGTGACGTAGAAATGGTTGGGAGTCATGCTGCATACTAATTAAGCTTCATTACTGCATCAGCTTTTATATAGGTATTGAAGCTTTCTGGGTAACCTAGCCACTTCACCAGGTACATTTTTCTCTTTCCTGTACCTTTGCTTCCTAAAATTTTCTCAATTTTAAACACATTTTTTCCTAAATTAAATGCCACTTTCTGCATTTCCTCGCGGTAAAAGCCTCCCGAGATCTCTTCTCCATTCAAATCTTCAACGTAATACATCATTATCTCACCTTTAGGCATCATAGCTCTAACTTTAAAAATCTCGCGTGTCCATCCTTGCTCAAAACCCTTCGCGAATTTATTTCCCGAACGTGACAGTCTTACATAGTCATTGATTTTGAAACGCTCAGAGGTAGCGACACTCCATCTCTTCTTGGGAGCTTACCTCTTTCTAAAACATCGTTAGGCGTTGTACCGATCGTACGATGGTGTGAACGGTTCTAGGATGAAGCCAATGAATCGAGAACGTTTATATATATGTATGTGTATTTATGTGTAAAATATCGGTGCATGCGTTCCTTTATGGTACGTTGAACTCTTTCAGCTAAAGAAGCCTTATGTATAGAATTGGAAGTGTAATAGCTGATATTAAACTCTGACAGCATGTTCTGAAAAGCTCGTCTTATAAATTCTTTTCCCATATCCATACAAAAATAGCCAGGAATCCTGTTTTCTTTCAACATCAGCGTTTTGGCTGCTTTAGCAACTGTTTCAGGCGATTTATTTTTCAGGGGAATTAGCGACAGGTGTCTAGAGAATACATCTATTATGAATAGGATGTAACGGTAGCCATCGTTGTACACTGAATATCTTTGCATGTCTGTTAAATCTGCCTGCTAAATAGAGTCAATCGAGGCGGCTGTTGTCTTGGCTGTTTTAAACCTTTTTCTCACCGGTTTATGAAGTGTATAAGCGTCCTGGGCGCGTAAAAATCTCTCATCTTTTTTCCTTACACTATGAACACCTCTGTACAATCTATTAACGCCACCATAGGATGCTGGGTTGGAAATGTCATAATAGTGCTTACTTAATACGTTAGCCATTTGCGTATTTTAGAGGCACGTGGATAAGGTTGGCCGGCTATTCTTTTCTTTCTCCTCTTCAGAGATACTGCCGCTGCTGGGGGCGAAGGTGTACTCAGTTGTGACACGTGCGGTGCATGTTCCAAGTCTTTTAACCTATTCAGATTATCTATCAATGTTTTGGGGACATTTATTTGTTGTAGTTTTGCTTTAATATGCCTCCATCCTGTTGGTGGGGGCCTATCCCACTTTCTCACCAGATCATGAACAATATCAACGATATTGGATCCTTGTACCCTTGTTTCTTCAACAATGACCTCACCTGTATCGGCCCACTCTATGATGGGGGTCCTCACTCAATAGATTATAAAGACTTAGCCCTTTATTCCTCAATGTATGGGGGAGGCTGTTTTTAGCACATGTTCGATGTGCTGTGTTTCACTTCTCTTTGGTTGCTCAGGCCCTGTGTCGCTATGCTCAGTGCTACTCGAGCTGTGCCTCACGGGGAGCTCTGTAGGATGCTTATAATCTTCGTACTCATGAAGAAATTTCTGCAAAGCCTCTTGGTACAAGATCCTTTTCTCATCAAGTGCCTTTTCACTGTTTAATAGGGCTAGCAACTCACTTTCCATTCTTTTAAGCCTACTTTTACGGGGTTTTAGAACCGCATCTGGACTCCTTTGTAATGAAGCATACACCTCGTGCGGGATCACAACCACCTTCTTCATTATATTACTCTAGTCAGTAAAGGCCCTAAAATTGAAAATAAGATGGGCAGGAACGAACAACCTCTTTGTACAATAATACACTTTTTCTTACCCACAGTCTGACTTTTATGGGCGAGCGTCCGTATTATGTTCTTGTAACGACGTAAAAGAGTCTTCTGAGAGGATTTCATTGGAACATTACATTTTATAACATTAAGGAAGATTTCACAGATGCATTTTAAAAAGTCAGAGTCGATATTTTTAACAAACATCTGCTGCAATGCTCGAGGCAGGCGTTGATAAATTTTTATTAATTCGCTGTATTTCTTTAGCCTAGTCGTCATTCTGGAATATACACGGTTTCAGGTTCGTTTGGAAATATATTCGTTCTTAGAAGCACCCTAAACGTGTTTCGCGGGTGAAGGTCACAAAGCAAATATCCATAACGTTGCTTTGTGACCTCTTTATAAACCTCCAAAAACTCCTTACGCTGATTCGGGAACATTTGACTGGCTAATACCCCAATTTGTGACACATCTCTACGTTGCGCGAATAAGACTAGATATTGCGTATTTAGCGACACATCGCGCATGTATCTATTTTTGAAAAATAGATTCTGATTGATGAAGAACACGCTTATGTTAAGGTGGTGGGAGAATACTGTAAATGTCTCGGCAAACGTTTTATCCATCTCCAACATGAGGTCGTCAATTACGATGACTGTATGTTCATTTCCCTTTAACGAATTAACGTCATAGACCCCCTTGTGGAACAAAACATCATCTTGGTACTCGTTGAACACTGATTGGTATGTCGAATAGCACCATATAACTTTATGCACAAATTTTGAGAACATTTCCCCTTTTCTTTAATGATTTAAGCATAAACACCGTTTTACCACAACCTGTAGGTCCAGATATAATACATGTGGATGGGCTCGTGAACTGAATTTTTCTACAGATTCCATTTCTAACACGTCACACCCCTAAGTGGGTCATTTACAAATATTACAAATAACGAGTGCTGCTCCTTATATTTTGTTTTCTTCTTCCACAGAACCGTGAATGACGACGATGTACAGCCCCCATCATCGATATCACGGATGAACCCGTTGACCGTGCATCTACAGTACCCATACCCGCCGATGAGCCCTCACCAGCGACACTGTAGCACGTTCAAAGCGAGTGTGATGAAGAGCCCTCCACGTCAGGTATAAAGCGCTTCAGGAATGCGCCGGTTGTTAGACCACCAGTAGTAGAGCCCCCAACCCTCTACGTCTTACGCAACAACTCCCACAGTAGAGCATTCCTCCAATATACCCCTTGTTCATCCTCCACAGCAGCACCCCGTTCTGTTGAGTCTGCAGTAATAGAGCCCCAACCCTCAACGTCTTACGCAGCCAACCCCACAGTAGAGCATTCCACCAATATACCCCCTTGTTCATCCTCCACATCTGCACCCCGTTCTGTTGAGTCTGCAGTAATAGAGCCCCAACCCTCAACGTCTTACGCAACCAATCCATCAGTTTCTTCCGCCAATATAACCCCTTATTCATCCTCCACAGCTGCTCCCCGTTCTGTTGAGGATGGTATAACGTTCGAGTTGGTGCGCACCGCAACCCCTACCCCAGCCTTGACTAGAAATCGGTATATAGTCAGGGTTGATCATAGATCCATGTATAGCAACGGTATTGAACACGGACTACGTCGCGTTGTAGAGCATATTGTAGGGTTAGCCCTTCAGAACCGCGACGAGCGTGAAGTCAGGACGAGGCTGTCCTTCGAATTCGGCTCAGATGATAACGATGTAGATGAGTTTTGGATAGTGGTACCATTCAGACGTTTGGTGGCTGAAGATGTAGAGTATATATTAGGTCGTATAATGCAGGCCTCCCAAAGTAGTATAGCTTTCAATATGGACAACTTCACGGTAAATATTGACCGTGTATTCCGCGTTGCGGGCCATAGTGCCACACTTTATACTCTTAACTTCAATTCTCAGGCTATTTTTGGACGGCATATAAACGCCGATCGTGGTTGCGGCTTTATAGCAGTCTTGGTTCGTATGTTTGCTGTACTAAATACACGGACCCAAAAAATTTGGCTGCCTACGGTCGTGGAGCGTGCCCGTAAACTAGCTGTAGACTGTGAATTTGAGTTTGACTGCAACATGGGCCTTGAAGAACTGAGAATGGTAGAACCGGAAATGAATGCTCGTATAGTTGTATTTGGACTGGATGATCGTCGTAGAACTGTGTATGTTTTTAAAAGCTGTGTGAGAGATCGTACAAGAACCCTACTTATTTTAGGACTGTCAGGGACAACATATCTCCCCATCCGCAATATAAGGGACCTTATAGACGTCATCATGATTTGTGTAAGGGGTGTCTCGAGTTTGCAGATGATATAGTGAAACATTGTAAAGAATGTCACATGGTATGTGAGCAGTGTAAAAGCACCAAATGTGAAAGCCGTGTAGTTGAAGCTGAGAAGAGGGATTGTAATGTGTGTAGACACACATTAATAACTGTTTTGAGCTCCATAAATCAATTGGCACGTGCAGGAAAATGAGAATCTGTGAATGTGGTATATTTCACATGATGGATAATTGGGGAAAGTTTACCCATAAATGTGATGAAATTCACTGCTCTACATGCCATGAGAAATATAAGGCGGATGGTGTAAAGCATGTATGTTATATGAAAGACGCCAAGCCTAAAAACAACCCTTGTATAACTGTGTACTACGATATAGAAACATACACGAACGCTGAAACCAAAGAGGTTATTCCACATTTACTTGTGAGCCAGACTATCTGTGATGAGTGTATGGAGATCGAGTGTGATGAGTGTCACAAATGTGGTAAACGGACAAACGTTTTTAAAACGAATGTCCACGATAGTCCTGTGAAACTATTTGTATCCTATATTGTCAAGTTAGCCGACAAGTTCAAAAAAATGACGTGTATATTCTCGCCATAACGGGGCAAAGTTTGACACACAGTTCCTTTATAAGGAGCTGCTTGAGCACGAGTCCTCTGAGATATTTACAGGTGACCCATTGAAAAGAGGCAACAAATTAATACAGATGCAAATAAGAGGTAATGTACAATTTAAAGACACTTTATTATTCACACCCTGCAAATTAGCAAAGCTACCCAAGGTGATGGGCGTAGCAGCTGAGGTTTCAAAAGGATACTTCCCTTACACATTCCTCACTAGCGAATATTTAAATTACGTAGGTCTACCTCCACCCAAACATTACTTTAACTATGATTGTATGAGTACAGATGAACGTGAAGATTTTGATCGATACTACAACAGTTTTAATGAACGTAATCCTTATAATATAGCTGATGAATGTGAGCGTTATTGCGTGAATGATGTACGCGTGCTTAGAGTATGTTTCCAGGCCTTTAGAAGGATGTACATATGTCGTTTCAAATGCGATCCGCTGCAAGTCGCAACCACCATCGCGTCATTATGTTTTACGGTGTTCAAGAACAACTTCATGCCTAAAGACACCTTAGCCATTATTCACAGAAACAATCCCCGCAGTTATGGGCACAAGGCTATTTACTGGCTCATACACCTACAACAGCAGACAGGTGTATACATAAAGCATGCCCGCAACACGGGTGAAGTACCCATTAAGGTTAATGGTCATGTTTTTTGGGTTGATGGTCTAAGTGAAAACCGTGTCACTGGCGAGAAGACTGTACTCCTTTAACGGCTGCTGGTGGCATGGATACCCCCGTCCTGAGTGTGGGATCGTGGGAGATATCCACGGCAGATGTCCTGCCGACTGTCTTGCGTGGACGCATACCCGCGATCAGCTTATAAGCTCCCAGTTCACTCACAAAGTCTTGTGGGAGCATGAATATGATGCACGGATGGAGACAGACGGGGCGTACCGTGAAGAAATAACACTATCAAGCGTTCAATGGTACTGGACCCTCTCAAATGCGGTGATAGCTTGTTCGGCGGGCGTACAAACCCCTTCAAGCTATACTTTCCACCTACGGAGGGTGTGAAACTCCATTACTACGACTTCTGTTCTTTATATCCCTACGTGATGAAGAGCAATCCGTACCCCGTAGGTGCGCCTGAAAAACTAGTGGGCCCCGCCATGCAACCATCGAGAAGTTCTCAGCTAACTTGAATGACCTCTACTTTGGCCTTTCTTTCGTAGACGTGCTCCCCCCTCGCGATTTATGGATGCCTATCTTGCCTGTTGTTATGGACACAAACTCATGTTCCCTCTGTGTGTGAAGTGTGCAGAAGAGAACAATGGTGATTGTGAACATACACCCCACCAGCGCAAGATCAGAGGTGTATATACAAACCCTGAACTGGACCTAGCCGTTCGCCATGGCTACAGCATATTGAAGATACATGAGGTGTGGAGGTTTCAGAAACTACCCAACCTTTTCAAACCGTATATAAATATTTTTTTGAAAGATAAGGTTGAGGCGTCAGGATATCCGCGAGGGGTTGATACCGAAGATGAAAAAACGTCTTATATACAGCGTTACCGTGACCGTGAAGGTATACAGCTTGATCATACACAAATTGTAAAGAATCCTGGCAAGCGCTTTAGTGCAAAGTTGTGCCTAAACAGTCTTTGGGAAAAATTTGCCCAGAATACAGCCAAGAGGAATGTACATTTGGCACAAATTTATAGTGAAGTTTGGGATTATGCCAACGCTCCCGATAAAGAGGTGATGGAGATTGTGAATGTAGGTAATACTTACATAATAAGGTACAACCGGACCGAATTAGCCACAGATATCTCAAGGGTTACAAACATACCTGTAGCCAGCTTCACAATGGCATACGCACCTATCAAACTTTGGGTATATTGCAGTCTCTTGGGCGGAGAGTATTGTATGCTGATACAGATAGTGTGATATTCACAGAGAGGGCAGGTGAATATATGCCTCCTGTTGGTGAATTCCTTGGAGAGTTGACTGATGAAATCAAGGATGAGTATGGAGACATCGCATACGCCGACTCTTTTGTATCAACAGGACCAAAATCTTATGGGGTACGGGTGAGGATGGGGGAGGATATGAAATATATCGTGAAAACAAAGGGTATCACGCTTAACCAGGCGAATCGGCGGTCTTTAACTTTGAATCGATGAAGGATCTAGTGAGATTGGAAGATGATGAGGGTGACCGACCCCCCCACCTGGTTGTGGGAACTCGCAACTTCAGAGCACAGAAATTAGGAGGTGTGAAGGAACTTAGGGTACAAAGGTGTGCCGTAACACCTATAGGAAGCGCTACCAGTTACCTGGTACCTATGATACCGTGCCCTTTGGGTACTGCATCAACTAGATGCTTACCCGTATTTAAACTATGTATGTGCCTGTTACACCTTTTTATTATATGTCTTTGTACCACTGTTTGCCATGCACGTTTAACCATTTTCTGTGTATAGTATTTGTACTGATAATAAATTTCTTGTTTTGTATTAAACTGCTTTTCATTCTAACAACCTTCATTATATTAGTTATGGGAAAATAAAAGCTGTATATGTGCACACCATTCATTAATAAAACAGGTTTTACCTCAGCTTATTAATGACATAAACTTATTGATAGTATTAACCCTTTCTACGCCAGCGATTGCGATTCCGTATGTCGTCATCAACAAACAATATGTGTATTTTCCTCAGATCAGTTTCACTGATGATTTATGGCATTTTAATATAAATATTTGTATAGCAGAGGTAAAATATTGTTGCTATTTGTTCAATTCAAAGTACCAAAGTTATGTTGTCTCTTATTACTTGACAGCGTCATTGGCGCTATATAATTTCTAGTGTAATTAGTTATTTTTAAGCAAAGTTTCGCTTCCTTACCTATTTTTAACATTTTTTAAAATGTTAAATTTTTTAGGTCAAAACAATAATTTGGGATAGAAAGGATTAATATTGTAGACACCATCATCGCTCTGTGCAATACATACCATTCAAATAAGTACCTACAGATCCGAATAAACGCATGGTGTTTTCTACATTCAGTAGTAATGACAATAAGACAGCTAATATTATTTTAAGTCATTTTATAATCAAGGTTTTAATCTTCCTGCAAGCGTTTGAAAAGCTTGTTAGTTATACATTCACTTAGTATGAAAAAATAAAATATGTCTACATGAATAAGATGGATGCTTATCTTCTCATAGTCAAATTTCAGTTGAAGCCTATACATGTACCATTGTGTTGCGTGTTGAAATCTTCTAACTCATTACAATGTCGTTATTTTGCTGAGGTTATTGCACAAACGATAACAAATGATAAGAATATGTAATATTACAATGGGCACAAAAGGTTACAAACAACGGCTTATACGAGAATGTCTGTTTAGGAAGTTCTGATAAAAGATGCTAGAAAATTAAAAAAAGATAGGTGAAAGTTTTAAAACATAGCATAGGAGAGAGATTGGAATGAAATAGAGAACTTAAGAGATAAAGCGTAAATTTTAAAGTAAAGAAATGTGGTTCCGTGTGAAATTCGACAATACTTTTATGCGGTATAAATGTTTTCCAAAGGAGATTTAAGACAAAGTATCCAACTGGCCATTTTAAAAGGATCTGATTGAGTTAGTTTGAAATACATTAGTAGCATTCCAGCCACACAACTTAACTATACGCCTGAGTGACACACGTTTAGTTTCATCAGAAATAAAATGCTTACCCACTAATTTGAGATCAATATTCTGAGTGCATCATACATTTCTGCAATCAAAATGTTTTTAGACATCAAGATTGGCAAAATCTTTATTAATTTTTTATATATATATTTATATACCAACTTTGCAAACATTATATGGTTCATAGATGAATCAGTGGTGTAAACAGTTTTTAAAATATGAACTATAGATAATGTGAAAATCTCATGATGATGCTCTCCTAGATTAGTTTAAGCAATGTACGTATTTATAGCCTTCAGGTGTGCTTCAACCAGGTTAACTAATCTTTTACACGCGTATCGTCATTCATCGTTCTCTATGTTTTCCCCCTTTATTGTGTATTTCTCTGCGATACATGAACTATATATTTGTCATGGATAAAACATGGCGGTAGGACGCCTCAGTAAATATGTAAATAATCTGTTGCGGAACGGTTATTAACATCATACATACACACATATATACACATACATATATATATATATATATATATATATATATATATTATATATATATATAGTGGACCTCGTTTTAACCGTTTAAGGAATGTGGTTTAATTGTATGCAATGATTGATTAAGGCAATGACTGACTGATTACTTATTAATGAAAGGCTGGGTTAATAATTTATATTGTTATACAGTATCACTGATTGGAATGAATGGTTATTTGAGTAGATCCACCATACTATTGGAAGTGACCGAAAAGGCAGCGAGGTCACCAGCTTGGGTTTACACCCAAGCAAATTAATGTTAGGTTATAAAAGACACCTTATGGGTTTTGTAGTTTATTATGAAAATAAAGCCGTTATTTATTCACTGTGATATAACAAAGAATTTACAGTAATTAATTGGTAGTTTTACGTTATGCTTATGGCATAGGCTTAGCTAATAAGATGAAATGTTAATAGCTTAATTGACACGTAATAAATAACGTAATACTCATCGATGGTATGTAATTGGCATGCGACATGTAACATTGAATGGGCCTAGTAAATGATATAAAGAATGCACGTGCGTTTTTGGTACATTGAATGGAAAACATGACACTGATTAAGTAGCTAAATGATTGCATGGATGCACAAGGAATAATTGATGCGGCCTAATAATAATGGATTGAAATGCTTGCACAAATATCATTTATATACAAGAACATTATGTGATGTTAAGTGATTACGTCAAGAGAATATTTAGTTAGCACATAAATATATGAATTGAACATAATAACGGATGATACGCGGAATAACGGTATAAAAATGACACTTGAATTGGATGACAGGCCTACTGCGTTCTTTCACGAGAGTCAGTTGGAACGCGTGATTACACACTTTGGGAATATAGCCTACCGTTCGGCGGTAGGCTAATGTAGGCTTCACAAGAGTACTTAGAATAGGAGGTACTTATCTTAGCCGGACGATGTAACGCTTGAAGGTGGGTTGGAGAAAGATCTATTACCGAAAACTCGAGTTGTCGTTGTCCGTTAAGCCTCTTGAGATGATGGATGTAGGCTTCGTTCGGAAGCCTGAGGTGATGTACTTCTCGAGGTGCAGGCTGGCCTTATGATCTTGCAGGAATATATCTCGAGGAATGTGGAGAAACTTGAAGGCCGACCCGGCAAACCGCAGGCCCGAAGTGATTCCGGTTGGGCCTCGAAGGAATGCTTCTGCAGGCGGTTTGTAGATCTTACTTGATGATAAATTGTAGGCCTTGAAGAAAGTAGCGGCCTAGCCTCCGGCCGAAGCCGGTAGGCAGTTGATGGACGATGCTCACGTTCGATGATGTGAGTGAGTGGGAGAGAGTGAGAAAGAAAGCAAGTGGAAGCTTGCTTTTATACGTAGTTCCTGTGACGTAGGACTGTACCAAATCTTAAGACGCTTGGTCCACGCGTCCTTTAGTCGATAAAGGCTTACATTCGCGCCTTTTTGGGAAGAAACAGACTTTCCATTGTTTGTTTGCCCACGTGTGTTCCAAGACTGTTTGATGGTAGCGTGGAAGGAAAGTATTTCTGTCTATTTGTTGGTCTATTTCTTGTCGATCCGCTACATATATATATATATATATATATATATATATATACACACAGGGCGTCCCAAAAAAATGTATACACTTTAACAGCTGATAGCTCAATTGATGTTTCTTTCTTTCCAAGTTAAACCCATTAGAATTAATAATGGCAGTCAGACTAAACTTTGAACAAAGGAAATTCATTCTAAAATGCTACTGGAAGTGTGAAAACGCAGTTGAAGTGCAAAGACAGTTTAGGAGGGAGTTTCAAACAGATCCACCAACGCGACTTACCATCACTCGAATTAGAGATAAGTTTGAAGCCGATGGAACTGTTCAGAATGTCCACAAGAAGCGTTCCGGAAGACCACGGACATCGACAAGCCCCACAAAGCAAGAAAGAGTACTGGAAACGTATCACCAAAGTCCAAGAAAATCTGTGCGGCAAGCGAGTCGTGAGGTAGGAATTTCAGAATCGTCTGTCCAACGCATTTTGAGCGCTGTCAATGGAAAAGTTACATTCCAAGATTAGTCCATGCTATTAATGAAGATGATCCGGACCGAAGAGTGGAGTATTGCGAGTGGTACTTGGCACGATGTGGATGTGGATTGGACGAAGGGGTTTCGTAGAATACCCTCCGCGTTCACCAGACCTCACACCACTAGACTTTTTTTATGGGGATACTTAAAAGACAAAGTCTACGCTATAAAACCTGCAACAGTCGCTGAATTGAGAGCAGCCATTGAACGAGAATGCACACAAATACCAAACGAAATGTTTCGTGATGTTTGCGATTCCATTGCTTCGCGTTATCAGCAGTGCCTGGACCAGGACGGACGTCAGTTTGAAAACAGGCGTTGACAAAACAATTAAATAATGTCTGTAGATTCTATTACATTTGAAAATGAAATGTATTTTAATAAACACTGCCTTTATAATTATTTAAAGTGTGTATACATTTTTTGGGACGCCCTGTATATATACACACTCATGTGTGTGTGTGTGTGTGTGTGTGTGTGTGTGTGCGCTCGTGCGTGTGTCTATATATATATATATATATATATATATAATATATATATATATATATATATATATATACTATATACACAGAATACCAGTCTGGTGAGCGGGAATGCTGATCCTCATGCAGCTAAAACTAACGGGGACCGCGAACACGTCGGAACAAAGAGTACTCGTATATTTGTTTGTCTGTTTTTGCTTGTTATTGTTTGTTTTTGTTTGTCTCATGAAAGATTATAAAATAACTTTTTTTTCAAGGAGGAAGGCGAGGATGAATCCTTTCTTAAATTTTTTTTTTTTTGAAGGTAGGTGAAGAATCCTTTTTTTTTTTCTTTTTTCTTTTTTCTTTTTCTTTTTTTTTTCTTTTTTTTCTTTTTTCTTTTTTTTTTTTCTTTTTCTTTTTCTTTTTTTTTGAAGGACCATGAAAGACACCTCATAAAGGAGGGACTGTCATGAAGGACGGTGGAAGACCGCCATGAAGGACGGTGAGGGGGGGGAAATTTTCAAATCGATCCATTCCTGTCTCACATTTTGCAAACATACTACTGACAACATTAGAACAAGGAAAGTCGACCAAGGTTTTTTTGCATTGGTTGTGGGAATAAAATATGGAATGTACACCTCCATGTCCGAGAGAATCACCTCTGTGATTCGCTCATCAAACCACGGGGTGCCAGGAATAGTTGTAAGCTAGTTCTCCAGCGATATCAGTGAAATGGAAGGGAAGCCAAAGGTAGCAGTGAACATTGAAATTTCCGGAAATGGAGATTTCAACAAAAAAGAGAGTGAGATATAATGTATTCCGCTTTGGAATGAGGTAATCAAAGCGTTTTAGATAGTCAGTAGAATTAGGAGAAAGTTTGAATGATTCCAATGATACCAATGATGTGTTTAGTTTGAGATTGGCATGTAAGCCACAGACACAGGGTGTAGAATTCGATAGATTGAAGTTCGGGAATACGAGAGCAAGTGAAGTTGTTGAGTACACATACGCAACATCCACCCTGTGGAATGAAACTGAATATAGAGAAAGTAGGAGGGTACAGTAAAGGAGTTGCTGTCAGTTGTCCCAGACACCTGAGTTTCAGTGAGGAAGAGAAGGTGAAGTTTAGAGGAGAGGTGGTGTTCAACAGATTGAAAATTTGAGGAAAGACCACCAATGTTGTAGGAATATATGAAAAGTGAATCAGGCAGAGGCCTAGAACATCTCGAATAGGCAGTAGGAGAACCAGCCCCGCTGCTCGGGTCTGCGTTTCCGGTATCGTCAGCGGGGAGCCAGAAGTGGGAAAATTTATAGTCCCCTCCACAGGGGACTCCGAGGCTCTTGATGTCGATGCTTTTTGGTTGTTTTTTTTTTAATTTTGAAAAGATTATGTAGTATGTAAGATGCATATATGAGTAGTGAAAAAATAGTGAGAGAAATGTGTGTTTGAGAGCATGCTAGACTGCTCACAGGGTAGATAAGACACAGAAAAGACCAGCTAAGGAGGACAGTGACAGGAGAAACTAATATTTCAACACTCCCTGTCTCCTGCCTCGTGCCACTCCCGGAGTACTTCCCTCGTCGATTAGTGTCTACATTCTCCTCCTGAGGGAGGTTTAGAACGGTTACGAAGGAAAAAGGTTGTCCTGAATTTGAAACACTAGCTAAAGTGGGCCCGTGGGGCCCACTTAGTTAGACCTACGGTGCTGGGGCCTTCAGCCTCAGTAATTGGGGAGGCCGCAGGCCCCCAATTAGTGGGGAGTTAATTATTTGGTCAATAAAACTATAGAAAAGAACGCAGCCATAAAAATCTTGAGCCTCACAAATCTTGATACAATGGGTTCGGATGTGAAGCTTAAGATTTTTATTGCTGCGTTCTTTTCTATAGTTTTATTCACCGAATAATCGAACCCTCAGTAATTGGGGATCAATTATTCGGTCAATAAAATTATAGAAAAGAACGCAGCACTGAAAATCTTAACGCGCTAGAGTAAAAAGTTGAAACAAAGCAAAAAGCATTTATTTCTATATTCAGAATCGCTTAATAGTAAATACATGGTGTCTCAACAGACGGACATACAGACAGGCAGTGATGGGCATCGATACATGAAAATCGCTAAAGCGATACCGATACATCGATACATGAAGAACGTCTTAGGCGATACCGATACGCCGATACTTTCTAGATGTCTTAAGCGATACCGATACCGATACATTAGGGTGTGTCAATTTGGGAGGTGAAAATTAATTTTTGCCAATTCCTTCACTGAGGGGTTTTAAAAATATGTTTTTGGATGTGAAGAATTCAAATCTGCTATTATTTTTGTGATTGCTCAACACTTAGCTTGGTAAATCTACGTTTGATTAAAAAGCACATAAATTGCTCTCGGAAAACAACATTTATTAATTTTAGCTTCTCAAAATGTCAGGTAATGCTATAAAAATTTAGTTTCTCTGCATAAAACATATCCTAGTAATCATAAAACATATCCTTGTAATCATAAAACAACATTAGAAAGTAATGACATCAGTAAAAAAAATATTTAAACAAGTTTCATCAAGTCTTGCTTTGATTCGTTCTTGGACATCAGCCGCCGACTTGCTTCTTGGCTTCTGATATAGCACTCACGTTTCTCATGTGTATACACCCTGGCTGCTGCCTCTGTGACTTGTTTCACACACCTCTCTATTGACTGAGCATGACAGGGCCACTGTGGAACTTGCATAGGCTTGTCAAAGAACTTCTTTACTTCCGCTGTAGTCAGTTTACATGTCAAAGGAGGTTCAAATACCCCGTCAGACCAGTCTGTCAGCTCCAACACGGAAGAAGCACTGGGGTTGATGGAAGGTGTCTTCCTGGGACGTACAGAAAGATCTCCAAGTGTGTCATCATCTCCACCCCTCATGTCAACAATCTTTTGGACACCAGCTCTCCTCTCCTCACTCTCATCTGAGCACAAGAGTGTCTGGATTATCATTTCGCTGAATGCATACCATGCTGAGCGCTTGATGGTTGGCAAAACAGCATCCACTACAGCCTTCTTTTGCAGCCTAACTAGCCGCAGCTGAAACAAGATGTGGCGTGGGCCTTCCACCCAAGAGTGTTTTACTTTGGTTGAACCAACAGGGGTAGTACACACCAACAATGTATTCCACTATCAGTCTTAAGTTGTTGAGGGTTTTGCCTTTAAGGCCATGTTTTGAAACCCATATGCGACAAAGCCTGTTTGCTGTTGTCAACCACCTTGAATGGCTCACTGGACCAATTTCAAGAAGGGCCAGATCTGTGGGAAGTTCTCCTGTCCTTATGGCCTGTGTGATCCTATACCCGTACGCTTGATCAGTAGAGAGATCCTTTACGACATTGTCACTCAGTGAAGTAAGAGGCTCTCCAATTGAGAGTTTGGTGAATGAAGGATCAATTTCAAGTTCGGTTGCAGTGTCTAGCATCTTGCAATGTTACCTGTCCACTTGCTGTTAGACAAGGTCTTCCCATCCAGTGCTGTGATCAAGTGTCGCAGGGGTAACTCGTTAGTGTGGAGGGCACAAACCAACCAGATCAGCTTACGGCAAAGCTTGACCTCTACCCAATGCATGGAACCACCCTCCCAGCCAGTGTTAACATTTGTAGAATCACCTCCAATGGCCTGCAGGCTTTATCAATGCCCTTCTTCTTCATGAAATCTACAAGATTATCAGCAATAACTTCAGCAGGTTTTTTTCTCGTTGAGCCTTTCTCAGGAGTGAAGTGGTAGAGATATCTTCCACCTGGCTCACTGCACACAGAATAATGCTCTTCTTTGATGATGCTGGGGAACTGACATCTGAATTGTCTGCTTTCAGCATAACTTTAGTTGTATCTTGACGGCCGTCAAAGAAGATGCAGTCAATTTCACCCTTCTTACAAAGATCATCAAATTCCTGATCCAGGGATCTCATAACTTTTTCTTGGGCCCTCTTGACTTTATTGTGATCAACTACAAGTCTCTTGTCTTCTTCAGTGATCAAGCCAGCATCCATAAAGGCAGCAGTGGTGATGGCAGCTGTGGCACGTAGGCCAACACCATATCTGTGCTATGCATAGCAACATTAGGTATTTCTAATGTGTTGTACTCTGGCTTTTTATTGGAAGTTGAAGACGTGCTTGGTATTTCTAATGTCACTTCATAACTTCCATCCTTTCCATCTTGAGCATCAGCTATTTGTTCTTCATTTTCATCATCAGAAAAAATTATTTCATTTGATGGCATTGAAACATCCTGCTTACTTGTCTGCTTATATTCAGCAAGCCTTCTTCTTTCGTCTTCTTGCCGCTTCTGCTTTTTGACTTGTCTGTTGTGCTCAGGTTGATCTGGCAAGCCAATCTGATGTGGTCCAATAGAACCAGACTTGTCTCTCTGACCTTTAATGAAAGCAAGTTCCTTCACAGAGATCTTCATCTCCCTAGGGCATGTACAGTTAATGTGAGTTTCGTTTTTGCAACCAGCATCTGCAAGGCAGCCAAATTCAGAGCAGAGAACAATTTTACACTTGCAACTGAGGATGTCAAAAAGCTTGTCAAGTTTTGAAATGAAAGCCTCTTTGACATGTAGCTTTCCTTCCCAAGAGATATGTTTTTGGCCTGCTCCCAGCTCTCTTGGATCTTGTTTAAGATTGTGACTCGTGAATTTACAACGGGGGCTACAAAAGAACTGTTTGCTCGTTCCCACTTTTCAAGCACTTTAGGGTAAATGTCCTTTGCAAGACTGGCTGCTGCGTAGTTTCTCACATCCTCACTACTTTGTTCGCTTAGCAGTAGCCCATATTTCAGAACGTCTCGCAGAGTTGGGAGTTCAGAGGGCAACAACTCTCTACCAGTTCCAATTAGGTTGCTCATATGTGTGAATGTCCCCAGTCTTGTCCTCCTTTTAGAAGCCATTGTAGGTCAATTCCCACTGGTTAGGATGGTAGCACTGACGGACAAGTAATCTTCAGCACACTGATGAATATGTTTCAACCTGTGAAATAAGCAAAAACAGCAGTGCATTATATATACACAGCATATATAATTATTAATATAATAATTATTATATAATTCCACAAAAAAGTCAAAAAAGTCACTATTTTTATGTAGCTTCTTACCAAGCAAAACTAAATTATATTAAATTAACAAAAATATCTTTAGAATTCCTAAGTCATGCTGCAACTTTTTAGCACCCCTCATATTTGGAATTTGAAAGTTGAAAAATTCGACACACCCTACCGATACATGCATCGCCGATACATGTATCGTCGGTACATTTTTATAATTATTGATTTAATATGTAGGTATTAGATATTATTGTTTATACTAGTAATTTGTACTCACTGTAAGTAAAATCAACGACATTTTAATGGGTTTTATAGATGTAAATAAAAACAATTGCTTTATTTAATGAAAGTATGTTTTAATTTTGTAGGATACATGAATGACTGAAAATATTACACTAACAATTAAAAGTAATTACTATTACCCTTCAAAAATACCAGCTGGCTAAACATCTGGTCAGACAGTCTATTCCTTTTTGGAGCGTGAATGTGACCAGCCAAACTAAACAACCGTTCTACAGGAGCAGAGGATGGTAGTGGTGTGTTATACTTCAGGAAGACCCGTAGAATTCCTGGGTACTGCCTCAGAGATTGGAGAGAATGACTTCCGTCACCCAGATACTGTAAAACTTCCATCTCAGTGGAATCTTGGGGTGCAGAGACATTAGTGGAAGCAGACTCATAACAGAAGAAATCATCTGCACTTCCGTCAGATGCAGCATCACTACTTAGTTGTTGCTGGGGGGTCTGCTCGCTGAGGCTCTTAACAGCATTAACCAACATTTCTTGAACCCTCTTTTTGACAATGTTAGTATTAAATTTGCCTTTTATTGTCATCCACTTTAACTTGAACAGAGGATTTGAAGACGATGCCAGTATTGCTGCTTTACACTCATGCGACGCATCAAGGCACATAAACTTTTCAAACCGCTTAGTGAACCCTACTGTGACTACATTGAGAAGTGGCTGACAATGATGCAATGCCTCCGAATTCAAACGCCCTAGCTTCTTCTCTACAGCTAACAATGTTACAAGTATGAACCTGTTTAAACTCAACACCGAGTGGGCGTGGCCAATAGTGTTGCAACACCAATGAGCGTTTCTATATTATATGAACGTTTCTATATTATGAGCGTTTCTATATTATGGTTAATTAATCTCAATAACACAAGTACAAACGTGTTTAAACGTTGCGCCGTACTGTGTGACGTGACCAGTAGAGTAGTACTGTCATTAAATAAATATTTAATAATATTATTATTTATGTATATTCATAAATATAACTCAGTAGTGTCATATTATAACATCTATTTAAACATTTAAAAATTCTTATTAATGTATCGATGTATCGAAGTATCGATTTTTTTCGATACATTTAAGAAAATTGACCTTAGCGATACCGATAAATCGATACTTTTGTCAAGTAGCTAAAGCGATACCGATACCGATACAAAAGTATCGATCGATACGTATCGGCGATACATGTATCTAGATACTGCCCATCACTGCAGACAGGACTGGCTTTTCATAGTGTAAGATATCCCTAACCTTTTTAAATTGCTATAAAAATAGTTTTTTCTGCTCCCTAAGTTCTTACATTTATATAATTTAATTTAATTAATAATTATATAATTTAATTAATAATAACAACAATAATTAATATTATCAAGGATGTGAACAGACCTTTCGATATGTACATACTATTTTTTTTTTAGCATCACAATATTTTATTTAAAAAGGTAGAGGACTTGAAGGTTCTACGGTACGTGTTAAATATAATCAAATTTTGGTGCACCGATCAAATCTTTTACAGTTAGATGGGGCAATGTATTGTCCGAGTGTTTTGGCTCTTCATGCAGAATTAGACAAGCATTTTTGCTCTTTCCTCATCTGTTTTATGTGTATATTGATGGCTTAATTACTTTACTAAATGAGACAAAAGTTGGATGTTGTATAGCTAACACGAGGATAAAGAACTTAGTCCATGCCAATGATATTTAGGGAAGCTGAAAAAAAGGAAAATTTAGGCAGGATGTTACAAATGAAATGGACAGTGAGGCACTTTTCTGTTTAGGAATCATATATTGTTTGAGGTCAACCGATAAAAACATAATTAAAAGAAAATTATAGTAGCATAAACAATAGTATTAATAATGGTAGGCTGTGTAATGATGATAATAATAATAATAATAATAATAATAATAATAATAATAATAATAATAAGGGATAATAATAAATAGTATTAACTAATAAGAATGATAATGACAATCATAATAATAACAATAATAATAATAATAATAAGAATGATAATGACAATCATAATAATAACAATAATAATAATAATAATAATATATAGTAAATGACAAAAATAGACAAGTAATAATGATAGTAAACAATTTTAAAACATCAGTAATAAACATTAGAATATACTCGTATTATAATTATTATCATTAATTATTACTACTGGTTGATAATAATGATTTAATGATTTAATGATTTAATGATTTAACCAAAGATATGGGATGCCTTTACAACCTTTATGTAGTTTCCACTTCTCTCAAGCTTTCTACTCCAATAAAAATATTTTTTCATTACTTATTTGTCTGGTATGAGAAATAATGAAAAAATCCCACTTTTTCTGCGAAGATTTTCCTCTTGAAATCAGAAAAAAAATCCTGAAAACTAGTTTCGAATAGAGTCTGCGAGATTTCCAGAAGTTTCTGGGAGCGTTATAACGAGAAGTCCAGCGGCAAATAAAATTACACCATAAAGAGCCATGGGCATCCAAGCGAATGAACTCCCCTATATGGAAAAAGTATAGAATTACTTCTCTCATGGTGTTTTACATGGAAATATTTAATTTAATTTTAAATGTAAGGATAATTAGAAACGACAATGTATTCAGTTTGTACAATAACGTACTTTGAAATTAACAGCATTAGCCTGAAGTGTTCATAACTAAAATTGCATAATGCTGGAATCGCCATATAGCTTCCCTGAATCCACATTATATACTGACATTGTTTTCTTTATATATTTATATATTATAAAGCTTCTATACGACTGAAAGAGATGTAGGCTGTAAAAACATAAAAGAATGTCTAGAAATCCTTATTCATGCAGTCTTTCTCTATATTTCTCTCACCTACACTCTCTATTAGACATCTTTTTCACAATTAAATCATTATTCATTCTCTTCGCATAACCATACTATGATATTTATTCTCTATTCTCATCTTCACTGCCTTTTCATTCCATACCTGAACCAAACATCTTCATTTCTCATATGGCCTATCTGTGGTACGCCAACCATACAATCTCAAACAGTAATCAATTAAAATCTGTGTGTGTGTGTATATATACATATATATATATATATACAGGGTGTTTCAGGAGGAAAGGTCAATTCTTCGGGAGGTGATAGTATCGGTCATTGTGAGAAAAAAAGTTCATATGAACATGTGTCTAATTCTGAATGGTTACGGAGATAGAGCTGTTTGAATCTACAAACACAAAAGCATTGTTAATGGTAATCAAGAAAGAGAAACCAATTACTGTTTCTAACATTTAATGTTTAAACATTGGCATTTTGAATGGTATCAGATACAGAAATGACAAATTTGTTACAGTTTACAATACGTTTTCGAAAATCCCACCGTCAATCTCAATGCACTTTGCAACTCGTGTGCGAAGATCGCGTGTTGTTCGTCTGAGTTGATCTTGACGTTCCTTTATGCGGGCAGCACCATCCAAAATGCGCGCGAGCAATTCGTCTCGTGTATCCACCTTTCTTTTGTAACTTGACTTTTCATCCACCCCCACAAACAATAATCTAACGGAGAGAAGTCTGGAGACCTTGGTGGCCATTGAATGGGACCACCGCGGCCGATCCATCGACCAGGGAAAGTTTGATTTAGGTATTGCATCACCAGACGGGTAGAATGTGGAGGAGCTCCGTCATGCTGAAAGTACATACCAGCGCGTGTAGCCAAAGGAACATCCTCCAATAGTTCTGGCAATTCATTTTGCAGAAATTCTAGGTAACTTTGTCCTGTAAGACGATTCTCTAAAGTAACAGGGCCAATCAGCTGATCATCGATGATACCGCACCACACAGTGGCAGAGAAGCGATGTTGAAAATTTGTTTCCACAGTGGCATTTGGATTTTCGTCTGACCACCGATGAGAGTTACGAGTGTTGTTGATACCGTCACGGGTGAAAGTAGCTTCATCGGTGAACAGTATTAATCGAAGCAATCGGCGATTAGCATTTACCCAATGACAAAATTCCAGTCGCATGGCAGCGTCTCCTGGTTGAAGGTGTTGTACACGCTGTACATGATATGGATGCAAGCCTTCCTCACGTAATGTTCGCCATACTCTTGTGTGTGGTACACCGAGACGTGTAGAAATTCTTCGTGAGCTAGTAGTAGGACTACGCTCTACCAACTGAAGAATGTTTTCCACTTCATCCACATCTTGTTGACCTTCACGTTCAGATGAAACATGAGCGCTGGGAAGTGTACCAATCTCACGCAGTGTGTTGAAAACCCTGGTAAACACCCTTCGATCAGGAATTCTGCGGTTCGGAAACCGTCGACGGTATTCTGCAACAGCAGCTGTTGCACTTCCATCGCAAAAACCGTAGACATACACCATATCTGCATATTCGGCATGTGTGAAGGTGTGTGTCGTTCTTAGCACTGCTTCAAACACCAAACAATGTCACTCACAACAGTCAGCTGTCGATTGGCTTATGTTACATGCTTACATTACAGCTTACATGGTTCAAGGTTATAGGGGAGGGAAGGGGGAGGAAGAGCTGCGCGCGCATCAGATTCAAACAGCTCAATCTCCGTAACCATTCAGAATTAGACACATGTTCATATGAACTTTTTTTCTCACAATGACCGATACTATCACCTCCCGAAGTATTGACCTTTCCTCCTGAAACACCCTGTATATATATATATATATATATATATATATATCAGTGGCGTGCGGTGGATACGTCTACAGGGTAAGCGGTATTGCGTACAAGCACACGCACTTTTGTACATATTATATAATTACAGTAATTATAGTAGCTAATAATAAACTTCATAACTGGCTAGTGGGTATGTACTGTAGACTATTCTGAAAAATACAGTACTGTCTTTAATATCTGTAATAAGATTTTTATTAGGGTAGGCGGCGCTTAGCTAGCTTACCCTGAATGCACGCCATTGATATATATATATATATATATATATATATATATATATACAGGGTGGGCCGTAAATTTCCATACATAGGAAAAATAAACATTTTGTTATGGACAACCATTTTTATTTATATAATATGCTCTACATGGTTGCCATTGTTTTGAAAACACATTTCAATACGTGTTCCCCACTGTTGATGAACACGCATTAGCACAGTTGACGTTATGCTTGTAATGGCGTTGGTGATACGTTCCTTTAGATGATTTATGTCTCGTATCTTTTCCTGATACACCATGGCCTTCAAGTGCCCCCAAAGATAGAAATCAAGGGGGGTGAGATCTGGGGATCTGGGAGGCCACTCCACAGGACCACGCCGACCAATCCAAGCATCCGGAAACTGCTGATCCAAATACCGACGCACGTGAAGACCATAATGAGGTGGAGCTCCATCTTGCTGGAAGTAAACTGGGAAGTTACCTTCCTCGTTTAGCAGGGATGGGAAAATCTCTTCTTGCAACATGTTAAGATACCTTTCGGCATTAAGATTTCCACTGACAAAAATTGGTCCAATAATTCTGTCACCCCATATCCCGGCCCACACCATCACTTTACCGGCACCTTGCATCTTCGTCGGACTCAGCCAGTTAGGGTTAGCATTACTCCAATAACGTATGTTTTGCCGATTAACCTCTCCATTGACGTAAAAATTTGCTTCATCAGTAAACAAGATCTTACGTCAAACGCATATTCTTAGGGTATCTGAAACATAAAAACAAACGTTTAATTTTTCCTATGTATGGAAACTTACGGCCCACCCTGTATATATATAAGATGAAGTAAAAAGCTTGACCTTCGTCAGAATGAACAATTCAGGCAGAAGAAAAACCGAGGTTATATATATATATATATATATATATATATATATATATATGATACACACAGACCGTGCATGGAACAAGGAACTCTTCTGGGATAATTAAATCCACTATAGTCCACTATACTCAGGGAACCATTCTGAGTTCATTCCCATCTTGAAACGGACATGTTATGTGCCTTGAAAAGTGGACGCTCAATTCTGCCAGTTGAAGTTTAAGTTTTGGTTTTTGGCTAAAATATAATAGTTACCCTTTTTCTTTGATGTATTCAATCTGACGTGAAGACAGCGAGTCTTTTGCTTATATTGAGGTTCTAAATGTAGCAGGGCTAGGCTGCTTTAAACCCTAGATCCATGTCCCAAAGCTGGATCCTGTCTGTTTTGCAGATAGCTGGTGAGGGAAGCTATATTTATGGGACCTCTTTGCGAGTGACCCGTTGCCCGCTTCGGGCTAGCATCATGAAAAAGAAAAACTATGGTAGTTGTCATTTACCATTACTTATTCGGACTATAGTGGATTTAATTATCCCAGAAGAGTTCCTTGTTCCATGCACGGTCTGTGTGTATCATAAAAAACTCAGGGAACCATTCTGAGTTCATTCCCATATATATATATATATATATATATATATATAGATATGTGTGTGTGCGTGTGTGTGTGTGACCACACAGTTAAGTCTGTATATCTTTGAAAGAAATCCTGATAATTTTCTGAACTTAATTAGGTGTATGTTTCCTCTGAATGAAACCAAACACTCGCTGACTTAAGAGCTCCAGCAAGTTTGGGAAGTAAATGAAATATGAAATATCTTCCTAACACGCTAACTAAAGACGAGTCAAACAATTAAGAAAAGATATTACCAAAAGATCATTGATGTAGGGAGTTAAACCAGTTGCCAGTCTTCCTATGGCGCTTGCAAATCCTAAAAGGAATGATCTACGATGAGTAGGATAAAGTTCAGCCGTGTAGACCCATTTTATCTGGTAACATCCACAATTTATAAAAATGTTACCAACCATCCAGATTAACTTCAATGTTGCGAAATCTAGGAATCAGATATCATCATAAAAATGTTGTACTTTATCCACTGTTTATAACCATTATTATGTGGTGTAATGATATATCATACAGTAAATAAGCGAATTAACAAACTCAGATTTAGAATATCTTGTTAGACAAATGTGCCGGACGTCACCTTCGTAACGCTCATAATCGCATAATTAAAGACAGGCAAGTGCTGCATACACTCGAATAAACATTAGCATTTGTCGCGGTATATTACCACATATATTTCATGCACAGACATACGTGCTTGTCTACCATGCAAAACTGAGACACTCGCATGTTTAGTTGTGGATGACGATATTTAATGTAATCGAAATAACCTCATTAACTTAAACTAAGCAAACTTAACCTAACCTAGCCAAACCTTTATCACATTCTTTTTCTATGATATTTGCACTGTTGCATTGCACCATTGCAATACAGCACGCAACATTTTTCAGCATTGCTGGAAAAGGTGTGCAAGGGCCAGAAAGGGGGATTGAGGATTTAAGGGGTACCAGACCTCATAATTAAGCGAATAGAGCCCATTGCAGCATTTGCGACATTTTGCAACATTGCTGGAAAAGATGCGCAAGAGCCAGGAAAAGAAGGTAGGGTGGTTATGGGGTACCAAACCTCAAAATTAAGCGGAGAGAGCCTATCACACCCAGCAAAGCCTCACTTCAGACCTACAACCAACCGTCAGCAGCACAATATTACATCAATAACATAATTCTAAACTTTAGCGACCCCCAGCAGCACGATGTCACATCAATCGCATAATTATGCACTTTAGCGACAACCACCAGCACGATGTCACATCAATAGCATAATTATGGACTTCAGCTTCAACCAGCAGCACGATGCAACATCAATAACATAATTATGGACTTTAGCGACCATAAAAATAAAAAAATAAAAAAATTATAATTTTCTGGAAAATAAGATTGAAAAGAGGAGTAACAAAAGGTGAGTTTGTATGTATAACTATGTGATAAGCCATTGCAAATTAACGTTACTTTTCGTAGTCAAAGAAAAAAATAGAACTAAAATAAAAATAATAAATTTATTTAATTTAGTAAATAATTGTTATAATATGAGACATTTGTATAAAATTGAAGTAATTCGAGGGTGGCGGTTAAAACTAAAGTTTAATATTTAATTAAAGTGGATTGAGTAGGCTCAGTATTTGAATGGCCATAAAGTGTGTTAGTGTTATCTTTGCTTATTAGTTAAGAGAAAATATGCAAACACTATGTATAGATTTATTTATTTATTTATTATGAAGGCTAAATTTTCACTTTAAATAGGCTGAAGAATAAATAAAACGTTTATATTATACATATTTTTCCTTTATCAGCATGAAGAAGAATTGGGAGCCGAGAAGTGGGCAAATAATGGTAAGGGAACGCCTTTCACTTGTTTTTTTTTGAGTGAAAAGGCGCGTGTCAAGCAAAGAGTTCGAAATCCCATCATAAAACAGCAAAGGTGTGGCATATGGTTATTTCTTAACCAATTATTAATTCTCTTTTGAGTTTTTAAACTTTTAATATTTTTCTCATACATTTTTTTTTTTTTACAGTGAATCTTTTCCTGCACGCACACAAATAAAAATATTTACGGACTGAGTTTCGAATTTCTTCAAAAGAAAATTATTTCCACACACTCAACGTTAGGCACCATATATTACCATCATAAAAAATTAAAATCGTTCTATAAAACAAATTAAAAATTAAAGTTTTTCATTTTCAAACGTGAGCTGAAAATTAAAATACGTAAAAGTTTCAATACTTACGATTCGTGGTGTCAATTATAAGCAAAATCAAAATTCCGAATGATGAAACTGCAGAGACAAATATGTAACCGTATAAGAATTTTTATGCCCAAACACTGCACAAATGGGCCAAAGAAGCAAATATGAAGGAATTTCCACAAATCCTCCCAATAAAATACAGATGAAGGCTCGGAATTCTTAAAGAGTAAATCTATTTTAGTAAATGTTATTTTATAAACTGTTTGTAATAAATATGTATTATAATTATTATCGTCATCACACATTCATACAACATTGTTAAACACATAATATAAAAAACAGCGTCATAATTAATAAATCTAGCCTCAATAACTGCATGTGACCTCCAGCCAGAGGACACATTAATTTTATATACTGTGTATATATATAATAAATTTAGGGTGATGCAAAAGTGGGGGAGTAAAATTTTTTGTTTCAAATTTTTGAGATACCCTCTCATTTGGTTTGATTTGGTAGAAAAATGATCCTGGGGAAATTTCGGGTCAAAATTCGAATATTTGGAGGTCGCGCCCGCCATTTGAAAATTTGCTGATTTCCATGACACCCAGGAGGTACAGCAAGCGTCACGTTATTTTTTTTTTGAGTGGAAGTTCCCCAGGAGGCCTATCATACCACCTTCCTCTTTTCCATTTGTTCATAAAACAGATACAATACAATAGATATTTACAATAGATACATAGAATGGATATACTCGTAAATTTTATTGTTGCATCAAAGATACGAGAGTTTTCTTAGTTTTGTCCGGAAGCTTCTTCCGATAATTTGATACAACTTGCAGTAGATATTGCTCCTGTTGTTCATCATTGGTAATTAATTTGTTATAATCTTCAATCAATTTCACTCCTCTTTCAGCAATATCATTAACAACTTTCATGTGATTCACTACGTTCTTTGCAACCCAATAACTCTCATCGAGAAGCCAATCTTCTACTGGTTTGCTCAAGAACGTTGAAGACAATCCGAGTATACTGAAGAAGGACTTTGTGTTAGCAGTTACAAAATCTTCAAGCTGCTTATTGTCAATAGTTTTGATGTCTATTTGTGTCTTCTTTGGAGGATCTGGCTCCGAAGATTTTGTAAGAGCCTCCTTCATTTTTCTTTTGGTGTCAAAACTGATTTTATCATCAAAGAAAGCCAATGCGATCAACTCTTCTGAGAGATACCACAAATGATTCTTGAATTTTTCTAAAGCAGCATTTGCTAGTTGTTCATTTGTGCTTTTGTAGCTGTGAAGATTCTTGAGAAGACTCAGATCATTTCGTGGAGCACGTGCTGCGCAGGGTGCTGAAAACCAATGCTTAATATAAATTGAAACAGAAAACCAACAAATTTCTTTTAGATTTCTTTCTTCTATTGCTGTTATTTTGAACTGACTTTTGAACCTAAAGATTTTCATCGAATAAATGACTTTCGCCATCCAACAGGCTCTATGATAAGCCCCAGGCTTCCTGAATTTTATTCCAGTCGTTGGAGTACCGCCAAGCAAGATGATTGTCAGTTCCAATAACTCTCTGTAATCGTCGCGAGGTTAATCTTCATTGATTTTTCTTGCTGCAAAGTTGATGATTTCCTCTTTTTCCTTTTGTGGATAATTTTCTAATTTATCGTATGAAGTTAGATTAATCTTATTCCAGTTTGTTTTGAATCTTTTGAATAACTGAATGTCAGGGCCTGATGAAGCCTGTAATGCAGGGGATACCACTGCTTCCAACATGATTTCAAGGATATGGTGTCGACAAGGACACCACAACAAATCTTTCTCCATTTTCTGTTCAATTAGGACACAAGCTCCATTTTTATGACCTGTGTTCGATGCAGTTGTATCGAAACACATGCCTTTTACCTTATCTATTAGATTCCAATCAATGATCGCCTGATGTACTGCATTTGCAGTATCATTTCCTGTGCCATGATCTATTTTTGGCACTCCAAGCAGTTGATCTTCTCCACTGCCAGAGATTAGGACTGGCAACCGATCAACAACCTCATTCCCAGTAATGTCTTCGAGGAGTTTGCCATCCCAATGAACAATCAAGGGTTTGTCAGCTTGAAATTCTTCTTTCAAGTTTTCACTGAACTTCTTTCTTGATTTCTGTCTTGCCCTGCGAATCGATGAGTAGCTAACATTGTAATTCTCTGGATCTTTTCCAACATTTGCGATCGTTGGAATAATTATTAAAGAGGCTGATCGGTCGCTGATCTTAGCAACATCCAATGAGGAAAGCAGATTTTCATTCATAATCTTGAATTTTTTTCTTGGAAGGCCTCTTTTGGATGTTGAGGGCTGTTCCAGATGTACTTCTTCTTCCGTAGATGCAGGTGAATCACTGCAGGAACTGCTGCTGCTTGCAAGAACAACTGTTTCATCAAATGCACTTGATTCACGTAACCTTTTCTTATCCATTTTTTCATGTCTCTTCGCAGCTTCCTTTCGACGTTTTTCTTCATCCTTATCAACAGCCATCATTTTACCCTTTCGACCTTCCCTTTGTAGCCGTAGAAACTCTATCTTCTTCGATAGTTATTAACTCGTTAGCATTTGCATGCGCAATATCAAATACTCCATCCAATTTTTCTTTCCATGTATTCTCTTTCTCTATTGAAAACTTCGATTTTTTTCCTTTGCTCTTCTTCAGCCCTTGCCACTCATCATACAGTTTATTTAATTTCTTCACAACATTACATTTCTGGGTTGTTGGTATTCCTGCTCTCTGCCACACTTCCAATACATCATTAATGGTTGAAGTTAATGCTTCTCTGAAGGTTTCATTCTTGACATGTTTATAATTCATGAATAAGGAAATTACTTCTTTCTTTGATGGAAGCTTACTTTGATTCAATTTATCTATTTGTTGACCGATCAGCCACATATCTGTTGAGCTTCTTGATCTCATTTTCGTCACAATTAAGATACAGGAAATAGAAGAGAAATTGAGGCGGAGAGACTCACTGATATAGCACCTCTCCCAGACACTGCCACAAGCACACTGCGATACCGATTTCCTTGAACGCTGTTTGCTGTTTGCTCATATACGCATCACCTACCACTCTGCCTGCAGCAAACCTGCACAAAACCTGCAACCTGCAACAAACCTGCAACAAAAATAAAAACAAATTCAAAAAATTTGATTTTACTCTAATTTTTTGTAATTTTCAAATTTTCAATTGGCGGGCGCGACCTCTGGATGTTATTTGTTTGACCTGGAATTTCTCACAGGGTGTTTTTGTGACAAATTGGAACAAATGAGGGGGTATCCCTAAAAATCCACGATGGTCATGATTTGTGCATCACCCTAAATTATATATATATATAAAACAAGAAGTGCTGGGTTCGAATCTTGGTTGGGGTAATTTTGCATTGTACAAAATCATTCGTGTTCATGCTTGATATTTCATTTATGGAGTAGTATGTCTGCATAAAGCTAGAGTAAAATGCAATTGCATGCAACAGTGCAACATGTTGCGACATTGTTGGAAAAAGTGAGCAAGGGCCAGGAAAAGGAGCTATGGGGCTAGGGGGTGCCAAACCCTAAAATAAAGCGAATAGAGCCTATTGCAACATTTGCAGCATTTTGTAACATTGGTGGAAAAGGTGCGCAACTCTTTCTTATTAAAACTTTCCACAACCCTATGAACTCAACTCTTTGCTACAAAGCTTCTTAATTTTATTATTTAGGACTAAAGTCCTACGTGTAATCTTCCATTTTATTTCTATTCTATTTTATTTCTATTTTCAACCATTTCTCTGTACTAATGCTTAATTTCTTGTGAATTTTTGTTCAACTTAAACTTTCCATCTGTGTTTACTTGCAAATGTTGTAAATGTTGGTTCATTCAGTTGCAAATATAGAAAAATCTTAGAAACCATAAAAAGATTCTCATAGTTTAGTTTAGTTCCCACTTACTAGCAAATGACAGATGGAATTAATTGCTTTTAAAATTTGTAAAGTCATTCATTTTGGTAGAAATAACTAAATAATTGTAAACTGGAAAGGAATGTAGATGGGTAAAAAGATCTTTTTATTATAGTTAGAAGGAGTCTAAACAATGCCTAGAGGTTAGGAATAACCCAAATAAAATGTTAAAAGGACTGCCAGCTACAAAATTATGGTATAGCATTTATTAATAGTTACTTAGTTCAAGTTATAAATATGTAGAAAGCTCCTATTTTTTAAATATACATATATTTTGCTGGTCTCCTCACCATAGATATGAAATTGATATGCTTGAAGGTGTGCAATGTGGGACCAGGCTTATCCCCAACCTAAAAGAGTGGAATACAGGGAAAGATTAAAAGAACTGGGTATGTTTAGTTTTGAGAGATAATGTTTGAGGGGAGATATGATACCGATGTTCAAAATGTTTTTAGGTTTAAACAGTTTATATGTAAATAACTTTTTCTTATTAGGATCTGATGGAAGAACTTAAGTATATAATAAGAAAATTAGAAAACATATTGTAGACTGGATCTATGAAAATACTTTTGTAGTCATAGAGTACTAGATTTTTGTGACTTGACATACTGTATGTTAAATAGTAGCTCCTTAGTTGGTTTTAAGAAAATGTTGCATGCTTTCATTCATGAAAAAGAGTTTATAAATTGTGTAAATAATGTATAGGTATTTAAGTAGGTCTTAATTGTAGTAAATTAAACTAGTTATCTTTTACCTGAAATAAAGATTTTGTAAACTATTTTATTAGAAAATATAGTATTAGGTTATCATCGTTTAATCTCGATAGGCAAGATGGTACCATACATCTTCTGATAATAGCTCTCATCAACCCAAATTCCTGCTTTATGAAGTCATTTGTTCTACAAATGTCAAAATTAATGTAAAATCTCCAGTGACTAGGAATTCATTCTCTATTAGTAATTGGCCTTTCACTTGTTGTAAGTCAGTTATATGCATATTTATAGATTCTGAGAATAGAAACCTGGAAACATTAAAATTTTTCACATTTGCTTATATTGGGGAATATTTTTAAATTACAGTACTTAGCAATGAATAGAAATTAGAGAGAAACTCCTATATCTAAGTTAATTTTAAGTTATTAATGGAGGGAGGGTTAGTCTGTGGTGGTGAAGCTCTGTTCACTCGTGCTTTGTTGCTCTGGTTTGGGTTGAGATGGCCACTCATCCTGTTGATCCTTAAACAAAAGCTAATCCTTGTATGTGCTCATTCTCATGTTGAGGGAAATTAAAATTTTAAGCATTTACCTGGATAAATCTAATTTTTTGCTGGTCAGAAGTTAAGTTAACCTACCAAATATGCCTTAAGTATATTGAACCTTTATGTTATTGACACTATAGGCTAGATGTTAGTACTGTATTATTTCACTTTGTTATAAAAGCTGGTAAGGTGTCTTTTACTTTGGAAAATTTAAATTTCTCTGAGTTTTTAATCCTTTACATTTGATTGTAGTGATACTATATTTCTGGATCACCTGAAGATCTGTCACCCCAGCCTTTTTTAGTTAGCTTTATAAGTCTAACTAACGAAAATATAACGACCTAACCTAACCGATCGTCAAGGGCGTACAGTTGACTAACGATTGGTTAGATTAGGTCGTGATATTTTCATTAGTTAGACTTATAAAGCTTACTAAAAAAGGCTTGGGTGATGGATCTTCAGGTGATCCGTATTTCTTTCACCAAACTCTTATCTGAACCCCTAAGTTATTCACATCAGCTCCCGCACTATCATATATATAGCGGGTAGAGAATGTTTTTTTTAATGACTCATTTGTATAATATGAGAAAGCTGTATGTTGCCTATAATAATAATAATATTTGAATGAGTTTATTAAGAACTTCCAGATTTACAAATGGTGCTCCTTCTAGTGCCAGTATGCTGTTTGTACTCGATAAGGTGCCTTTGTACCTGTTGAGCCTGAAGTAGTTTTAGATGCTTTCTTATTATGTTACATATAATGTATGATTTCGCGATGTCAATATCAATGTAGAATTTGCATATCTGTTGTTTAAAGTGGCTAAGTAAGGTTAAAAACGCTGTTATAAAAGAGTTCCTTTGTATTTTTGTTGGTAAAAAGGTTCTAATAATAGATTACCAAAACAATTGATCATATTAATCAGGCAGAAGCGGGAAAATGTAAGTTAGCATTATTTGAATTCTTTAAAATATCTTTTATACAGCTATTGAGTGTCATTTCCACAAAATCGGCATCCGGTTTTCTTTTATTGCATACAGTATATTAAGAATGGATTTTTAGCTCAAACTTACTTATTTGTTTATTGTGTTTTATATACTCGTATATACTTTATGTTCCTTTATAGGAGTTTGAATAACGGTTCAGGATCGACTTGCGGTCGACCCCTCTACAACATCCCACCTCATTTGCGAGATTTGTTGAAGAAGGGAATTGTTTTCTGATCTCCTCTTTCCGTCGTAGCCAGCCAAGCATAGTTGATCAGGGACTTTGCACAGGAACCTGTCTAGCTGGTTCTTGAAATTATTCAGGTCGGTGTGCTGGAGGTGCTTCACTTCTTTTGGCAGGACATTGAAAAGCTTTGGGCCTCGTATTCTGAGGGTATTTTCCATCCTCATTTTCATGGCCCCATGTCCCACCGCAGCTGGAACAGTATAAAATCTGCCTCCTCTCTCACTCCAGTTTGTTTCAATTTCATTTCTAAGGTTAGGGACAAAACCCTCGAGTATTTTCCATATGTATATTATTGTGTACCACTCGCGTCTTCTTTCCAGAGAGTAGAGTCTCAGTGATTGTAATCGAGACCAATAGTTTTCACCTTTCGTTTCCTTTATATTAGACGTAAAGGTCCTTTGTATGGCTTCTCTGTTCGCAATGTCTCATTTTCTCTATGGGTTTATGAGTATTGAACAATACTTAACTATCGGTAGGACTAGACCAACGGTGTCCAATAGAAATTCCATGCTAGCCACACTTATGGTTTTCTATTTTTCGTATTCGCCACATCATAAAAAAGGATTAAAAAACATATTACAAACGACATTTCAAATTATTTATTATTAATATTAAAGATAAATATTACAAAAAAATATTAGTAATATCGCCACAACGCAATAGCCTATTCGCCACATGTGGCGAGTGGGAACGTATTGGACACCGCTGGACTAGACTCTTCCATAATTTGAGCATGAAGTTTGCTTTTCTGCTGCGGAAGCTCCATCACATGATTCCCATTATTTTTGTAGCTGTTGTAATTTTAGTGTTACAGTGCTCTCTGAATTCTGCATCCGACGACATTATTACTCTAAGATCCCTGACTTGTGAGTTTGGTGTTATCTTTTTGGCTTGCAGAGTTTTGTACCCTTTATCCTTTAGTACCTTGTTATTACCATACAGTATCTCAGAAGTTCAAATTTTTCTTTGTTGAACTTCATAGTGTTGTCTTCTGTCCACTTCAATAATGTTTTAATGTCATTTTCTAATTTTTCTATGTCACTTTCGTTCAATATTTCCTTGCATATCTTTGTGTCATCTGCAAAACATGATACAGTACTGTCATTAATATCTGCATCAATGTCTGCAATCATTATTATGAACAACAAGGGAGTTAATACTCTACCTTGTGGGACAGAGCTCATGACTTCTGAGACTTCTGATTTAACTCCATTTACTATCACTCTTTATGTTCTTTGAGTCAGAAAATTAAATATCCATCTTCCTAGCTTTGCAGTAATACCTGTATTCTTAAGTTTGTGTGCTATAATTCCATGGTCACATTTATCGAAGTCTTTAGCAAAATCAGTATATATTACATCTATGTTTTGTCCTCGACACAATGTTTCCAATATTTTCTCCTGGTGGTCTAATAGCTGTGATAGGCAGGATCTTCCAGCCCTAAAACTATGTTGATTTGGTTGTATAAATTCTTTTCTTGTAGGTAGTAAGTAGTTTTGCCTCTAACTATACGTTCAAAGCACTTTATAAGGTGGGAGGTGAAAGCTACTTGCCGATAATTCTTAGGCCTTGCGCTTTTACCACCTTTAAATAAGAGGGCAATGTTCGCGTTCTTTAATGAAAGTGGAATTTGCCCTGTGTCAAGTGATTTTCTCTATAGCAAGTATAGCTAGCGGCTTGCACTCCATGTGAAGCTAAAGACACTCTCTTTCGTACTTTCTGCAGTAATATACACGGACAGCAACTCTGGGTGAATTATAAAAAAGGTTCTGGCAGAACCCTAAATTTGCTGTACAACAGGTCTTTTAGACTCTTACATAAATTACCCCCGAGATGCTCAGCTTCGCAAATGTTTGCTACCCGCAATGTCCCGAGCTTCCCGGAGGTAACAAGACGTGCTCAATACAGTCTAATGCAAAGAATTAAAACATCAACCAACCCGATCATCCAAGCTATCCATGAGTCCTGCCATTTATCCTCTAGTTTGTGTGCTATAATTCCATGGTCACATTTATCGAAGTCTTTAGCAAAATCAGTATATATTACATCTATGTTTTGTCCTCGCCACAATGTTTCCAATATTTTCTCCTGGTGGTCTAATAGCTGTGATAGGCTGGATCTTCCAGCCCTAAAACTATGTTGATTTGGTTGTATAAGTTTCGACTCAAACTTGGGTCATTAAATTGTCATTTATGTTATCCCTAATCATTTTACTATTATTATTTATTTTATTATCTTTTACGAGTAAACTGTTTGAAGGCATTGGTCGCCGAGCTAGCCCTGAGACCAGAATTTGGATCGCAGCCTAAAAAGGTTAAGAACCCCTGCAGTCTAAGCTATGGACTTCTTGGTACGAAAACGTCTGTCCGTAGCTCCACTTAACTTCGACATTACAGTATTATTTTTAATCAATTGTATATATTCTATCCTTAGTATATGAACTGTCATTGTATTAATAATATTTGTCATATGGACTATAGTCTGCCAATAAACCTTTTCATTTCATTTCATTTCTGGTGCCGAATTTTCTCGCATCTGTGATAGAGCCTTAATTACATCTCCTTCCGAGACGTCTAAGTCTATTGATAGGTTCGTACCGGAACTTGTTCTTGGCTGATTTGTATCAATGTCGAAAAATTCGTCTAGATTTTTTACTTTCTTCTGGGACTTAGGGGTGCTAAACACAGAGATAAATTGTTCATTAAGCAGTTCGCTCATTTTTTCTGGGTCATTTGTGTATTCGGACAATACTTCCTTTACACTGCATTTTTCTTTTCACAAACGTGTAGAAGTATTTTGGGTTATTTTTTGTTTTCTGCTGCCTTATTTTACTCCTCGTTTGCCTTATGAATGAATGTTTGTTTTAGGTCCATTTCCATTTCGCATAGTTTTTAGTCTAGTTTGAGTCTCCTGGTTTCAGTACTGCACCTGTGTTTTTTTAGGTTTGTTTCCGTTGTCTAAATAGTGTCCTGATTTTTCTCTCGAGCTTGCTGCGTTTTCTTTTTTGTCTCTCCGGAACATGTTTTAGTAATATAGATTTAGTTTCATTTTCTATTATACATAGTATTTCTTCTGGAGTCTTCTCGCGAAGTAGCAATTCCCAATTTACTTTCCTTAAATCTTTATTTACCCTTTTCCAATCTATTTTCTTTGAATTTATATTTAAACCTTCAAATATTCCTCCTGACTCTCTGGGATACGTTTATAGACCTCTGGGTGCTAACTTTAATTAAAATTGATTAGGTTATAGTTGGAGAAATTTTTGTGCGTTACCTTTTAATTTATTATTATCTCATTGTTATGTGACAAAATTAAATGCAAAAAGTTCTCTTTTTTAGTGGCTTCATAGATTTCCAGGGTAAGGGCATAATGTTCCATAACATCTACTGTAATAGCATTGTTGCCGGGGTTCTATTGTTTTTTTGTAATGTTACCATGAAACTTCTCAACATATATACTGTAACTTCGTCATTTTTCTTCCATATTATGAGTGGAAAATTAAAATCCCCACAAATTAAAATATTTGTTGCTGGGGTTTTAAGTAATTTTAACATGTTTTTATTTAATTTGTAGCGAATTGGAATTCACTTTCTGTGGTGTTTTGTGGTCTGTAGACGTTCATAATGGTTAGGTTCAATTCTTTTACTTCTAAAATAATAATTTCGACTGTGCTGTTTGATTTGCTTACCTTCGCCTCACACGTGCATGTGTTTTTTACGTAGATTGAACATCCTCCTCCTCGTCTAGAAACTCAGTCTGCTCTGTATTATGACTGTATAAATAATGATGTATATGTAGTCCAGTATTGCTATTTCAGTATCCTCGATGCAGTTTTCATAGCCTTTTCGCATTTATGTAAGTGTGATTCCGTTTGGCATATGATATCTGTGTTGTTTTCCAGAGCTAAATTTTGCAAGTATTGTAATTTTCAGCCTGCATGATCAGTATACACTATACAGGCCTTGTATATTTGTGTATAATACATCTACAGAGTTTCTAATCTTCGTGCTTGGATTTTCTAGATAATGGTTGTTTCCTGGTCGATGTTGTCGTTTCCTGTTTGGTTTTATTGGTTGGGCCGAGCATTTGGGAGTATTGGGATCGTGGCCCTTGATACCACTGTGATTGTTGTATTGGGTGGTGTTGAATAAGAGTATGTAATGCTGGGGTACATATATCTGCGATCTTTCTTGTTAGAAGAGCTAGTTGTGCTTTTAGTATTTTCATTTCCTCTAAAAAAGGAAGCCTCTTAGGCTACTTCTGCATTTCCCTGTAGTGTGTTTCCCTAGGTGTCCTGAATTCCTTTTTTGTTTGTGTCGGCGTTTTCTGACGTTTCCTGGTTTTCTGTCGGTGAACCTGTTGTAATTGATTCTTCTATTTCAGCATTCTTCATTCCAGTTTGTATTACTTTCCTATTATTTTCCATGCACTTGACGCACAAAAGCCATAAAAGCCTATGATTTTGTTGTTTATTCTATTCATTTTCTTGTCCTTTTTATCTAAGTTCATGCATTCGTAATGTTTAAATGTAATGCCTAAAATGCATTTTAAGCCAGTGGTCCGGTGCGGTTCGGTCTAAATCATTAGATTATATACGAGAGTGTGTATGTGTATTAGGGCGGGGTGAAATGCAATTCTTTGTGGAATATTTATTTGCTTCACCTATAATTTGCTGTATTGGGTTCTATAGATGACATAAAGTGATATAAAAGAAAAATAAATTTTGCCCTACTAGCGCATTTTTGGAAAAACAAAATGGCCGCTAGTCAAACATAAATGCTTATAACTTGAAAAATATGCATCCAATTAAAAGACACTATAGAATAAAAATGATTCAAAATAAAAAAAGTACATCAGAAAGTGCCTTTTTATAAATTATTTTCTCAATTTTAAATTTTATCAAAATTTACCTCGGTAAATATCACAATAAATCACTTTTTCTAAATAAATGAAAAATTCTTTGATGACCGAAGTATATTTGATAATAGTTAATAACCTTATATAATTTTGAATATTCAAACTATAATCTACAACAACACTAATCAACGAGAGAAATTATTGACATTTTATTACCACAATTGCAGAAACCTATAATCATTACACTTCCAAAAAGATCCCTCTTCAAAAATCGTGAAGTGTTTGCTTTTATGAAATTTTGGTGAATTATTTCAGTCTCTAATTAAAAGCGAATTGTCAAAAAGTGAAGTCATTTCTTTCTTGGTTTCCATATATGGTCTACTCTTGATATCGAACCAGCATGGTCCATAATTTGTAACAATGAAGAAAATTATTGAATAAAGAGCCAATGAAGGAGTTTTCTCTGCAATGTATAGGCGGCAGACACGATTTGCTAATGTCAGCCATCGAGAATGGTTCAGTGGTCCGGGTTTTGTAGTTTCCAAATCTTTTGGGACATTCCCATTTCTTATAGCCACAATAATTTTGTACAAATACTGTTGATCTTGGCTAAGATTATCGACAACCCCTTCTGATATGTGTGTTAAATCAATGCCTTCTCTAATTGGTTTGAAATTGACTGCAGGCATTTTTTCACATTCTTTCAGTGCTACTCCGTTTTTTCCAGTGAAACATGTTGGACCTTTTGTTTTACCATCAAAATGTTCAGATAAGTGTCGAAGGTGAAATTCATTTGTATGCAGCATACAAATGCTCCATTGTAACGGTTTCTTTAGTTTTTTTTCTATGAGGTGGATGATCCCACCCTTGGCACCTGTGTTGGTATTTGTACTGTCACATCCTATGAGACGAATGCTCTCATTAATAGCTGACTCTTGAAAGAAGGAGAACAAACTATCAGCTATATCTTGAGCTTTACCAGAAGAAGGAACTACATGGGTTAAATATTCATTTCCTGGCTCAGACACCAAAATATAGTGTTCCTCTCTAATGGAGTCTCCGTACCATTTGTTTCCTTTCTTCACCTTCACCAAAGTCTTGTCCTTTCTTCCGTCAAAAAATACAGCAGATATGACAGCAGGATTAGCTTTACTCTCCATCACCAAACTTTTTCTCATTTTCTCCCTTTCCCGTCGGATTTTGTTCTTGTCAATCAAAAGCGTACTATCTTCTTTAGTGATTTCTCCATAATCAACTAAAGCAGCTGAAGCCAAAGCAGCTGCTGCTCGATCTGACATTCCAAATCTATCGGCTTCCATCGCTACAGTAGGCAATGACAGTCTCATTTGACCTTGTATGGCAACGGACTCAGCCTGATTCACTCTGATACGGGTCTAATTCATATTGTGTGGAAGTACTCTCTACATCTGAAAAACACTCTATTTCGATTAAAATATGAGAGTCCTTCATTTCTCTTCTTCTTTTAATCATTCCTTCTTCTGTCTGCAATTTCCTAGACAGAAGCTCTTCTTTTGGTACCTTCAGTTCTCTTCGACAGGTGCATCTTATGTGAACATCTTCGCAGCAATCAGGACAGCCAAAGTTTTGATGGGAGATAAAAGGGCATTTACAGGCACTGATATCGAATAATTCTTCCAAGGTGTCATTAAAATTTTCTCTCATTTTGACAATACTTTTTGATCTACTAAGATCGTTTGCTTTGCCAATGAACCGCTTTATATATATATATATATATATATATATATATATATATATATATATATATATATATATATATATATATATGTGTGTGGTGTGTGTGTGTGTGTGTGTGTGTGTTTTGTTGAAATGGTATAGTTCCAATTTCCAAATACTGTACATATATTTTAGTTGTTAGTGTCCCTCAAAAATTGCGTTTATCTGTTCTTTCAAATAATGTGTGATGTTTTCATTTACATACGGAAGTTCATATTTTGAAACTAAAGGTTACAACGAATGTTTATTTAGGAAAGATTGTGTTTCACACTTTTAATTTAAGAAGCCGATTTTATATCTGGAATGGACGTTGTAATCTCTAAGAATTATCCATTTACCCAGGTGTCTATTTACTTTTATCATGGTGTATATTTATAATACTTCAGGCAATTTAAGTTTTTCGAAAAATTTTGATTTTGTTTCTGAGACAAATTTTGTTTCAGGTTTGAAAACTGTCATAAGATTGTTTTGCAATTTAAAACTATGAATCTTTAGATACTTTTAAAACGTTGAAAACTTGATGTAGTTTCCTTCGCTGAAAGATTAACTGAACAATTGGTTGTGTTTAACATGAGAAGTTTAAGAATTCTTTGTTGTTCAGTTAGTAACTTATAATTTATTTAACAGTTAACACTTTGTTATTTGATTCACTTTGATCCATTTTGCTAAATAATCGTGTATACAACTGTAAAAGAGTTAAAAATCCCTGTAAAAAAATAAAACGTTAAAGCAAACTGGAACCAAACTGTTATTGCACTTTTCTCGTTCAGGCCTCGAGTTAAAAACTGGAGGTTAAAGCCAAGAGTCCAGTTTTAAGAACAACACACGTAATAAGACATTATTGGAAAAAAAATTTCAGGTAATATCTTAAATGAATGGTTCAATTTTACTATTTTACTTATAAAGATGCTTTTATGTGAAGTTATTTGGGCTTTATTAAAATTATTAGTATTTTTAATGGATTAAAGTATTAGTATTTTCAATGGATTAAAGTATTAGTATTTTTAATGGATTAAAGTATTAGTATTTTTAATGGATTAAAGTAGAATAGAATAGAATAGAATAACCTTTGTTAATAATAATAAAATAAATACATTTTTTCAATTTACAATGAATACTGCCAGGGGCGGACTAACTGTACTTGGGGCCTGAGGCTAATTTTATTTTGGGGGCCCTTTTCTACAAATTTTTATTAACAATACATGTACAGTACATGGTACATTTACACGAATTACAATTACACGAATTACTGACAAATTACAGGGAATTTGTCAGGTTGTGTACTCTGTCATATTTAATCAAAGAAGTTTGCCTTTCGATCTTTCTGGTTTGTGAAATCTCGAATTATATCATCGAAATTCAGTTCCTGCAAAATGTCACTTTCTATAGTATATGTACATCAGTCAGAGCATATTCAGCCGTTCTTGCTACTTTTTTGCTCTAGCTTCATCCTTTATCCGCTTCAGCTTTGAGAAGCTGCGTTCAGCAGTACAGTTTGAGACCATGAGGTATAGATAGATACAGACTTTAAAAAAATGACACAGTGAGACGCTCCTTTTTACCAAATGTTACAATTAAAAAAATGAAATGAAATATAAACAAAATATTTATAAGGATAAAATTTTAGATTAACAATGAAGCTTGCAAAATAATAATCAATGGTCACTGGCAATATCTGGCATATTAACGCTGAAATAAGCCCCATTGAAATTAACACAGAGTCACCCTCATTTAACTAGATCTACTTTGATTGGGGGCCCCCTCAAGCATGGGGCCTGAGGTTTCAGCCTCACTGATAATCCCCTACTGAATACTGCATCACAATATGATGTTGGAGTAACTTTCAAGGGTTTGGCTCTCTCTCTCTCTCTCTCTCTCTCCATATGTAAGGTGGTGTAAATTGCAGGGTACTTTTCCGAACCCACTAGGCCCATCAGTTAATCCAGCTTTGTATATTTTTTTTATGCAGGAAGGAGGGGCCAAGGGCGAATACCCGCAAAAGTGCCCGCACCCCATAGAAGAGGAAGAGAACCAAAATCAAGGTCCAAGGTTTTCGAGATGCTTAGACACTGCGTTTGAAAGATTGTGCGTTATAGACAGGGGGAAAGATGGATTGAGGAAGATTGTTCCAGAGTTGACCGGTTGAGTAGATAAAAGATTGAAAATATCGATTAAACGTTGCGTTAGAGAGTTGGACAGGATAGGAATGAGAAAGTGTGGAAAGTCTGCTACTGCGTGTTCTCCTTAAAGGAGGAGGCATGCAGTTACAAAGTTCAGAAGAGCAGGGTCTGTTATAATAGTGATAGTAAAGAGAGAGAGAGGCAACATTGCGGCGAAGAGAGAGGAATTGAAGACCGTGAGTAAGAGGCGGGGAGGTGATAAGAAGACAAGCCTTTGATTCCACCCGGTCAAGTACGGCTGTGTGGGTTGAGCCACCCCATACATGAGAAGCGTACTCCATACAGGGGCGGAGAAGACCACTGTACAGAGAGAGTACCTGAGCGGGGGTGAAGAAACCGCGGTGGCGGTACAGCAGACAAAGACAGAGTTTGACACTGAATTTTGGACTTATACCCTTAAACATTAAAAATGAAAGCTTAACATAAATATCTGAAAAAGGATTTAATAGACATAACGAGAATATGCATCGACCTCAAAACATACAATGACGTATTAAGAGACGAGGAAGGATTGAGTTTTGTGTTGTTGAAAGTAAGGAGATAGTCGTGTGGAAGAATGTGACGAATACACAGATGGAAGAACTGAGTTTTTGCGGCATTGAAAGCCAAACGGTTTTCTCTGCCCCACTCAGAGATAGCAGAAAGATCAGAGGTTAGGTGTACCATAGCCATCCCATGCGAAGCAATGAGTGTCTGTTGAGAGGGACACTTCGTTAAGCGGGTGGAGAAGTGAAGAGTACAATCATCGGTATAGGAGTGGATAGGACAGGAAGTGCGAATTAAAAGACCATTAATAAATAAAAGGAAAAGAGTATATGACAGGAGAGAGCCCTGAGGAACCTCACTATTAATAGCTTTAGAAGAAGAGTGGCCATCTATAACCGCAGCTATAGATGGGCCAGAAAGGAAATTAGAGGTGAAGGCACAGATAGAAGAATAGAAACCGAAGGAAGGCAGTTTGGAAATTAAATATTCGTGCCAGACTCTTTCAAAAAGCTTTTGATGTGTCTAGCGCAATAGCAAAAGTTTCACCGAAATCCCGAAAGGAGGATGATAAATAATCAGAGGACAGATAATCCAGTATTTTGTTTTTGTCATCCAATTTCTCTAAACATCTTTACTCTTGGTTACATGATAATATTTTTTAACATTAAAACGTCACAGACCTGACGGCTATCGATGGTAATGTCATTCCATAGTAGGCCATAGTTACAGAAATCCAAATGAAGAATATTTTCAAGGTTTGAAGTCTCATCTTTGGGTTGAAAAGGTCATCAAAGTTTTCTTTTAAATGATAATATAATCTCTTAATCAAAGATTTATGCAGTTTCGTCTCTTCGTTTTGAGTATTCTGTAAAATAATAATAATAACAATAATAATAATATGAAGAAGAAGAAGAAAAGGAAGAAGATTCTCAGTTTTGGTTCTTAGCTGTTGCTGTTGTTATTATTAAAATGATCATCATCATTTTAATTATTTATTTTTTCTCTTTTATTAGTATTTATTTTTATTATTATCTTAAGTTCGATATTTTGCGCAAAACAGCTTATTCATGTAAGTTTCCGCATGTATGTACAGTATGTATGTATGCATACATGTATGCATATACGAATTAATTTCCATATTATGATTAATGTTTTCATAGTACCATAGTCTCATAAATATTGTTTATTGTAATTGCTATAATTTGAATTTTATATTCATGTGGAAATGTCCCACTGTCAATTGTAAGCATACAAAGATATCAATTGCCCGAATGTGTGACAATGTTTTACTTTGAAAACTCTTTTTCAAGTTATGTACTGAAAGATAACTAAAAATTAATACAATATGTTCTCATCTCTCAATTTACTTTACTTTTTATATAATAATTTTGCTAGTTCCTGCGGAAAGCTGTTATTACCCTTCAGACAATACACATTTGTAATGAAAATTATTCATAAAGAATTTTAAACGAATTAGAGTTTAACATTTACAATTAGCTCACGAATCATTTAAATTTTAAATGCAGCTTAGTAGTATAGGCCTTCGTTATGAGGGGGACCCCCTCACTTAAGTTCCTCACCCCATTTATGGGGGTCTCACCGTCCTTAATGAAGGGCATTTTCACCTTGATGGGCCCCCCTCCTCCTTGAAAAAAAAAAGATTCGTCTTCACTTCCTTCAGAAAAAAAAAAAATCATCCTCGCCTTCCTTCACGAGAAAAAAAAAAAAATCCACATTCTTGGTCTTTCATGAGACGGACAAAATCAAACAAGCAACAACAGACAAAAAGAAACAAACAAATACAGACAAAAGCAGACAAAGACAGAGTTTGACACTCAATTTTGGACTTATACCCTTAAACATTAAAAATGAAAGCTTAAAATAAATATCTGAAAAAGGATTTAATAGACATAACGAGAATATGCATCGACCTCAAAACATACAATGTCGTATACTGTATTCTGAAAGCATATTATCACATTCTAATACCACATTACCGATTCAAATGTAATTCATTTGATGTGCTAGAAAATTGCAAACATTACAAAAAAAAAAAATCAGGTGAAACATTTTAAATCAAAAGCAATTTCTTTGTTTAATACTTATATTATGAAAAATAAAATGAAGGTTTATTATTTTAATTTAAATTAATTAATTTCTCTCTTTTTAATCTTTTTAAGGGAAACTAACTTATTTTCATCCGATCTGAACCTCAAATACAAGATCTTTTTATACATTCATAATACATGCTTAATTGTTTATTTACTCTTAAATATATAGTTTTCTGTTATTTACATCGCTATATACCATCACATTCACATGACATCCTCTGGTTTGTGAACTATTAACTTTACTGCACATAAAATTTCGTTATAAATTTGGGTGTGTTTACAAAATTTATCAACGTAATTTAGGAACGTAATTTAAAAATTTTAATGACTTGATATTTATATGTAATATTTGTATGTATGTAATGATATTTAGGCTATACATTTCGTGAATCAACACACGTAAATAAGCGAGATAATATAGCCATCCCCTCTCTCTATTGTGTAGTTATATATATATATATATATATATGTGTTATAATGTTATATTGTTATAATGTTATAATAATGTAATGTTATAATGTTTCAGACCAACAAAGACCCTAGGATCCACTCATGGCTGGTCTACCTAACTGTGTTCGTAATTGTGTATTGTGTATGTCCTCCGTGGTGGCGGAGGGGACCTACAATTTTACGTGGGTTCCGAACCACAAGAACATAAGAAATTTATGTAAAAACTGCCTGTACATTGGCAACAACCAATTTTTACGAAACTAAATAATTATCAATTTAAAACTAATTAATTATCGATTTAAAACTAAAGATAGAATCTCTGGATCCAGAGGATCAAGTCATAATAGACTACTATCCACAAATATGTTACACTCTATATCTGTTTATAACCGACATGCAAATATATCAGATCCAAAGGATCCAGTCAATTTCATTACGGTATCCATCCAACCAAAAATAAGTCACGATTCATATCGATTGCGGACCAAGTCAAAATTTACCACCATATACATTACAATATATATACTTAGGAGGAAAAGTGTAGGTGTGGCTGTAAAGACTGTACAGTAATGTAGAAATGTGTGTGTGTATGTGTGTGTGTGCACCCATTTTGGGTCTCCCATTTAGAGGTGTTTGTGGGGCAAGTGAAGATCATGAGTTTTTCAGTACCTCACAGTACTATGGGGGGCACCGCTCGGCAGAGGAATCTCTTTCTTTAAATGGGGTGTGTAAGGACAGAGAGTATCCCCTAACCCAAGATGCTGCCTCCCTATATCCCACAACACTTGTGTTGAGCTGTGGGATCTATCCCCACAAAGCCTTAATTTAACTACCTTAAACTATACCCAATCTATCAACATATGCGTCTAATCGATTTTTAAACATGTTTATAGACGTGCTACTAATTACTTCTACCGGCAAACTATTCCAGCTATTTACTATTCTATGCGTAAAAAAGTTTTTGGCAACTGTTGTCTCGAACCTTCTACTTGTCATCTTACACCCGTTATTTCTAGTCCTATTATACTGAGATATTTTGAAAAAGCTATCTCTATCTACGTTATCGAACCCATTCATAATTTTGAACACCTGGATTAGATCACCCCTTAGCCTCCGAGTCTCGAGTGTAGTCAATTTTAACTCCTTGAGCCTATCCTCGTACGACTTTGACCTAAGCGACGGAATCATCTTAGTTGCTCGTCTTTGAACTCTTTCGATTTTGTCTATATCTTTGCGCATATGCGGAATCCAAAATTGGATCGCGTACTCCAAATGGGGTCTAACTAATGATTTATAAAGAGGAACTATAATATCGCGCGATTTGTACTAAAAATTCCGAGCTATAAAACCTAACACTTTGTTCGCCTTATTGACCGCTGCTGTACTTTGTTTCGCTACTTTTAAATCACTAGTGACTATAACTCCTAAATCTTTTTCCTGCTCTACGCTTGTTAACTCTTTCCCTGACATACTATATGCAAAATTACCGTTTCGCGAACCTATATGCAAAATTTTGCACTTATCGACGTTAAATCTCATTTGCCATGTGAGTGACCAATCAACGAGTTTATTAAGATCTTCCTGGATTTCACCTCTATCTTCGTCATTAATCGCCCTACCACCCAGCTTCGTGTCATCCGAAAACTTTGAAACTGTACTGACTAGGCCGACATCTAAATCGTTAATATATATAAGAAAAAGCAAGGGGCCCAATACAGAACCCTGAGGAACGCCACTCGCTACATTAGCCCAACACGACTCCGCTCCATCAACGACCACCCTCTGTTTCCTACCTCGCAACCACTCTTCTAGCCAATTTATTACTACACCCCTGATTCCATGAGCCTTAGTTTTTTCAATGAGTCTTTTGTGCGGCACGGTGTAAAACGCTTTTTGAAAATCTAAATACACTACATCAACCGCCAGATGTCTATCGTAAACATCAACCACGCTTTGGAAAAATTCTAAAAGATTAGTTAAACAAGATTTGTTTCGCCTGAATCCGTGCTGCGTATTTCTAACTAGCTTATGGAATTCTAAGTGTTCGACTATACGATCCCTAATTATTGATTCCAGTAGCTTACCTACAACAGACGTTAAACTGATTGGCCTATAATTTCCCGCCGCACCTTTATCGCCTTTCTTAAAGATAGGTGTTACGTTTGCTAACTTGAAATTATCTGGTACGCACCCCTCAGAAATAGACGCATTAAAAATCTTTGTTAGCGGCACAACAATGCTATCTTTTAATTCTTTTAGTTGTATGGGATATAAGGAATCCGGCCCCGGTGATTTACGAGTTTTCATTTTATCAATATAGGGCATTGCCTCCCCTTCACTAACCACTATATTATCCAAAATATTACCATTATCAAAAGGTATTATGTCTATGACCATAGGGATATTTGTTACATCTTCTATAGTAAAAACTGACGTAAAAAAATCGTTTAGCAAGGTAGCCATTTCCTTGTTTTCAGAAACTAGATCTCCGTTTACATTTTTCATATATATATATATATATATATATATATATATATATATATATACACAAGTATGAGGGTACTCTATCCAGCAATAATTACAGGGCTATTGCTAGCACCTCTTGCTTCTCGAAACTACAAGAGAAACTCTTGTTACTACACCGCTTAAATGATTACTTATGAGCTAAATGAGTTTCTTTTTAAAAGGGCCCTCTCAACTGATGTGTGTATCTATGTACTTAAAGAAATTATATTTAAATACACAGACAGTAATTCAACTATTTATAGCTGTTTCCTAGATATAAGTAAGGCACATGATAGAATGAACCACAATATTTTATTCACAAAACTAGAAGACAGGGAAGTCCCCACGTACATATTAAATTTATAATAACATAATATACGATGAGGAGGTACAAAAATTTAAGTATTGGGGTCAAACCAACTACTTAACTGATGACTCAGATATAAGAAAATCTCGAAGCCTTTGTGTTGAAGCGAATATGGCTATAAGGAACTTCCGGTTCTGTACAAGTGAAGTTTCTCATTAATTGTATATATTTCTAACCTTAGTATATGATTTGTCATTGTATTATTAATATTTGTCATATGGATATTGGTCTGCCAATAAACTTCATTTACATTTTCATATATATAAGTAGGTTTGTGCCGAAAAAACAATTTTCTTAATATATCCAATTAAAAGAAAACGACTAGCGTGTTTTATAGGGCATATTCTGGTATTTAACACCGTATCACTATACATTTAAACAGCTTCTGGATCGAGACAGTTATTCAACCATTGTGGCCCTAACTCTGGTAAATATTTACTATTACACCGGTCTCCGGTAGAAAGTTTTGAAAGCTGGTTTTCAATGTTTTTCAATGTGCTGAATTAAAAAATGATACTCAAATCCGTCGCAAATGATGTGTTAAAGAGTTATTGAAGCTTAAAGCTTTTAAAACTTTTACCCTTTTTTACCCTTTTTTGCCTGGGGGACCCCCAGTGGGAACCGGGAGTTTTTGGGTGGGGAGAACCACAAAAACGAGTGGTTTCCGAAGATTTTGAAAGTCAGATTAATACAAAACACATCAAAAACCATAGGAAAAACAAATTTCAACTTCAAAATTGGCCGAACCTAAAACAACCTAAGCATATCTAACCTAACCTAACCTAAAACAACCTAACCTAACCTAACGTTATCCAAAATTATAAAAATCACCACCTAAGGAAGAATACCGTGTGCCCGAAGAAAAGCTGTAGCTTTTTCTGAATTTCCATAAAATTCGGCGATACAGCGAAAATAATCAAAGGAGCACAGACCACAGGAAGCCATGTCAATTAACTGATTCAAATTAAAATCAGTGGAAGCGCCATTTTTTTACCCTTTTCCCGTTAGAGATTTTAAGCTTCAATAACTCTTTAACAAATCATTTGCGACGGAAATGAGTATCATTTTTTAATTCAGCACATTGAAAAACATTGAAAACCAGCTTTTATAACTTTCTACCGGAGACCGGTGTAATAGTAAAGAAAAACCCTAACTCTATCCGCAGATTCTGATAAAACAAGTTGTTTATATACTTTCACCTTATATCCCTCACACATATTGTATAGTTCAATTAGAACACCTTAGATTGTTGGTAAAAATATCGCAGTCTTTCATGGAGCAATACCACTAAAGTAATTGAGTACGTATCTTCAATAATAATTGCAACAAAGATTTTTCAATACACGGTCGCTTCCGATTATTTAATCAAACCTGAAAGTTCCATTCTCTGCAAATTCTGTGCGCAACAATCTGGAGTGAACCACGCCTATTTATTATAACTTCTTTCAAGGCAGTCCTATCCTTTCCTCTGAAGCAGGAGCCACACCAAACTATTTTACGCTTTCTAACACCTACAGTATGCAGATATATAAATGTAGTAAATATACAAATTTTATCAGCTTGGTTATTTCCCTTTGTATCACACATTCCTAGCTACACTACCTAAAATTAGTAAGCTAGTTACCAGATATATATATATATATATATATATATATATATATATATCTGTTAACTACTTCACTAATTTCTTTCTTTTCCCTGAAGATGTGAATATATCACGAAAGCGCTCGGATTTCGTGTTTCTTTTTCCTTTTTCCCTCTGGTTGTTTGCTTACTATATATATATATATATATATATATGCCTGGCGTAGCTATCCTTTTTAATGTGTAAGCGCCGAGGTGTGAAGCACGGAGCTGTGGGAAGATGTGGAAGTGGTCTGGACCCACCCTCCACTGCTGAAGGAGCAAATTAAATAGAGAGTCTTGTAAATACTCTCTGGTGCACTAAAATTAGGAATTTATGGTAGATGTCAATAGTTACCCAATCAACTGAGATGGAAAAAAATCCACTTTTATTCAGAGCACAGGATAGAAACGCATAATATTGTGACAAATTAGTGTTTTTGCAACTCGTAATAATTAATATTATTCTTCTCCATCATATAATTATAAAAGACTTAAGACTATTATAATGATAAATGATTTCTTGAGAACTTCATTTAAAATATCATGAATTTCCAATTCAATGAGTAAGCACATACTGCAATGCTTATGCCTATCTACACTTATATATATATATTTACAATCATGTACACTACTTTGCCCCGAAACAATTATTCAACCTTTAATGTTATCATATTTGGTCAAATAAATTTCTATAAATTCACCTCAACTTTGCGTTTATGTACATTGCTTTGGGTAGCAGTTGGGTGAGTGAAACCATATATAAAGATTTCATATGATTTAACTCGCACAAAACACACAGCTCTTTATATACATGACTGCTCTATCGTTGAAGGTAATGGGTAGTTGTCTAGTTATAATACATCATTTACTCAAAGAAATAACAGATGCACGATCACAGCTATTAATTTGTGGCATCTACCACATGAAAACTGCCCAACCGACCAAAAATTTCCGCCAGAAACGTCACACTTAGGGTATACATTACAATTACATAATACGGCATTGATGCATCAATTTATAAACTCTCATTCATGAAAACATCCAACATTTCTTTAAATAACCTTAACAACTATTATTTATTATCATAGCAGTTCAAGTTAAATTGCTATACTCGGTGTTTAAAACATCGCTTTCAACGCTTCAGTTGATGGATGTTGACAAAGTTCCTCATCTCCACCATATCTCAAGAAGTGAAACTTTTCAGTGTTAAATGTAACATTGATATTGTTGCAGATATTAAATACATTATTGCATCATGCTTCGCAGATGATACCAAGATATGTAAGGAAATATTGAACGAAGGTGACATAAGAAAACTACAAAACGACAATGAAACATTATTCCAGTGGGCAGAAGAGAACAATGTGAAGTTCAACGAAGAAAATTACAACTTCTAAGATATGGTAATAACAAGGAGCTACAAAAAAAGGGTACAAATCTTGCAAGCCAAACAGATAACACCAAATCCACAAGTCAGGGATCTTGGCGTAATACGTAATAATGTCGTCGGATGCAGAATACAGAGAGCACTATACTGTAATATCAAAATTACAACGACTTGAAAAATAATGGGAATCATCTGGAGGAGCTTCCGCAGCACATCATGCTCAAATTATGCCAATAATTGAGTATTGCGTCGTACTCACAAACCCATACAGAAAACGAGACAGTGCGAATATTGAAGCTATACAAAGGACTTTTACGTCTAAGATAGAGGAAACAAAAGATGAAGACTACTGGTCTCGACTACATTCCCTGGAACTCTACTCTCTCGAAAGAAGGCGCGAGCGGTACACAATAATATACATATGGAAAATACTTGATCTGTCCCTAACCCTAGAAATGAAATAGAAACAAACTGGAAGGAGAGAAGGGATAGATTTCTGCGATCCCAGATGCGGTGGGGCAAGGGTCTATGAAAATGAGAATGGAAAATACCGTCAGAATACGAGACCCAAAGCTTTTCAATGTCCTACCAAAAGAAGTGAGGAATCTCCAGCACACCAACCATAATAACTTCAAGAACCAGGTCAGTAGGAGATCAGAGAACAATTCCCTCCTTCACCAAATCACGCAAATGAGTCGGGTTGCTGCAGAGGAGTCGACCGCAGGTCGATCCTGAACCGTCGTTCAAACTCACCTAAAGTAACCTAAAGTAAGTGTATATATATATATATATATATATATATATATATACATATACAGGGCGTCCCAAAAAAATGTATACACACTTTAAATAATTATAAAGGCAGTGTTTATTAAAATACATTTCATTTTCAAAATGTAATAGAATCTACAGACATTATTTAATTGTTTTGTCAACGCCTGTTTTCAAACTGACGTCCGTTCTGGTCCAGGCACTGCTGATAACGCGAAGCAATGGAATCGCAAACATCACGAAACATTTCGTTTGGTATTTGTGTGCATTCTCGTTCAATGGCTGCTCTCAATTCAGCGACTGTTGCAGGTTTTATAGCGTAGACTTTGTCTTTTAAGTATCCCCATAAAAAAAAGTCTAGTGGTGTGAGGTCTGGTGAACGCGAGAGGGTATTCTACGAAACCCCTTCGTCCAATCCACATCCACATCGTGCCAAGTACCACTCGCAATACTCCACACTTCGGTCCGGATCATCTTCATTAATAGTATGGACTAATCTTGGAATGAACTTTTCCATTGACAGCGCTTCAAAATGCGTTGGACAGACGATTCTGAAATTCCTACCTCACGACTCGCTTGCCGCACAGATTTTCTTGGACTTTGGTGATACGTTTCCAGTACTCTTTCTTGCTTTGTGGGGCTTGTCGATGTCCGTGGTCTTCCGGAACGTTCTTGTGGACATTCTGAACAGTTCCATCGGCTTCAAACTTATCTCTAATTCGAGTGATGGTAAGTCGCGTTGGTGGATCTGTTTGAAACTCCCTCCTAAACTGTCTTTGCACTTCAACTGCGTTTTCACAATTCCAGTAGCATTTTAGAATGAATTTCCTTTGTTCAAAGCTTAGTCTGACTGCCATTATTAATTCTAATGGGTTTAACTTGGAAAGAAAGAAACATCAATTGAGCTATCAGCTGTTAAAGTGTGTATACATTTTTTTGGGACGCCCTGTATATATACATATACATATATATATATAGTTATATACACATAATGTATACACATGTCAGTACTATACTACATTTTGATACCAAGGATAGGAGGGAGAGACACTGTACTATTATTTAATTCTTTTAATTCTTGCCAAAAGTTTCTTGGATTCTTACTGGCAGGCTTCCTAGCCAGCCAGAGCATCCCAGCTTAACTCATCCTCATAATTTTTTATGTACCTTAATGCATACTTGAACCTGGCATTAGCCCTCTGTTTTGATGTAATACAGGGTCTTGCCCTGACTTCCCTTGTTCACAACAAACTAAAAAAACATCTCTGGGCGCATTATAAAGTTCAGTCGCATAAACGCTGCAACTAGGCCTACATGTATAGTTTTTCTCCTAAAGGTATTTGAGTCTCGGCTAGCATTATTGAGAGAGGAATCAATTTGCTCATACATGTCTTTAAATTCCAAAATATGTGTTTGAATTCTACAGTTTACATCCTGACAAGCTAGAGTAACCGTACTTAATTATTTTTGCTAGCAAAAAATATTCAGTAGACTAATCTAAAATGAAAGATGGTAATTGTTACAACACTAGCATGCAAACATTACTTAATATAGTGGATTACCGTACAAAAGAACTGACTACGGTCAACCAGCTTGGGTAAGTACTGTAAATTTGACTTAGTGAGAGAGAAAGTAACTGAAGCATATTTATGAACAAAGCAATACGGTTGTAATGTTGTATAATAAACCTGAATCTGAAATGCCAAATTAAATTTAAAAAATCAATAATCCATTTTATTTTACGTTTTCTGTTAAAATTATCGTTATATTGTTGGGTGCTGGATGTTCTAAAAGGATTTATTGTATGTATTTTACAAGGATACTTCATAGATAGTCAAAGGTTTAAGGGCTAGTAAGTATATGCGGATATTGTTTTCATTATTAGGAATTTTGTTATATACCATTTTGAAGTGTAGACAAATCTCAGTCAACTCTTATATTGTTGTTTTAAAACTAATTTCATTTGAGGTCTTTAACCGGAGTCAGCCGGGATCCAAATTCTCAATTAATCAGCCTTTCTTTATTGTTACGCTCTACTCCCTCTTCACATTTATGTATTTACAATAATAATAATAATAATAATAATAATAATAATAATAATAATAAAGAAGAAGAAGAATGGAAATATTATCACACAACATACTAATTTATAAAGCCAAAATAAAAAAATATTGTAAACATTCTTTATAAAAGTTCCTAACACTAGCTGGCTGCTACTCAAGTAAGTAAGGGCTACCTACATCTAAATCTACATATAACCCCTCGAGTTTTGGAGAGGACTGCATGAGAGCAACGCAAGATGGGAAATACACTTCTGATACAGAGATAGCTTAAGCAGATTTACCTACTTGACAAAGATTTTTAGGCCCTCTTATGCCAAACTAACTGCTATATACTGCATGTTTAATATAGTTTCCTTAATAAAAACAAGTCACACCAAGAAGTCTCGCATATCATCTTGTATACGCTTCAAACAGTGCAGTATTTGTTCAAGAAATTAAATACAAGTCACTAATGGAAATAAAACTGTTCTATGTTTGATGCAAATTAATAAAGTTCTCCTTTATTATTTTTTCTTTGTAGTCTATGAACACTCTTGATTAAAAAATACTGTACATACAATTTATGTCATCAAAATGTCATGCATTAACCCACATTCATTAAAGAGCCTATCTTTTCCTTAAAAGTATCTAAGTAGTTACTATTTACCACATCATATTACAAGTTACACAACACCTACTTATCTCTTATAGCTCAATTAAATCAACTCCAAAACTGTCCTACATAACTTATCACTATTTACAAACACGTATTCATGAAAGCACTAGGGATGTGCCGGATAGTGATTTTACCGGATAACCGGATATCCGATCGGATATCGGATTAATAGGCAACACTGCATCACTCCATGCATATGTTAAAAGCTCACTCGTTTTACCTAGTACCTAGTACCTAGTCTTAGGGAACCTTACTATTGTCTCTTACTCCAGGCTGTACGTTACTACTTTTCTTGTTCATTTCAGAAAAATTGTGAAAATATAGACTTTCTAGTCGTTAATATTAGAAATAAAAGTGAATTATGTCTTCTAAATCAAAATCAATTATTTGGAAGTATTTTAAAGTCTGTGGTGTGGAAAATGAACATAAAGCGGAGTGCAAATTATGTGATGTTACAAACAATGGGAGGTACATCGTGCGTGGTAAAACACCTCGGTCATATTCAACAAAACCATTGTGGAATCACATTCAAAGTAAACATCCTAGCATTAAGTTCAAAGCACTGCATGAAGAGAAGACCGAGACTGTAGCCACTAACGATTCAGCAGATGAAGAACCTCTCACAAGATCAACCCAACCAACTCTAATGGAAACATTTGATCGTACTAAAATGTGGTCATTAGAAGATTGGAAATCAAAGGAAATTACGAAGGCTATATGTAAGTACAATAGTACATGCTTATTAATTTTCAACCAAACAATTACCAATTATAGCTATTTACTATAATATAACTAATAATCAAGATTTTATTATTATATATTACGTTAGTTAAAAAAGGTATGGATTATTGTAATCAGGTGAATACATTCCGAACACCCTGTATAACACCCTGTATAACAGTCTAGACTCTAGACTACATGTAATTAGTAATTAATTACCTACTAGTTCCTATGGCTAGTTGTTATAGAACTATCTATACTATTAATACCGTTGTACCCTCCTTCGTACCGTGTGTCACGCAATAATTAAGCAATTTATTACGCTGGATAATAAGGGTGGGGGGTCATCAGGGTGGGGGGTTATCAGGGGGGTCATCAAGGGGGGGGGTCCCAGTCATTATTGACGGGTTCTACATTAGTTTTAGTAAAACTGCATGAATATCTAAATAATTTAACTAATTTGAAGTAATTTGTCTCCATTGATTCCGCAGGTGAAATGATGGCTTTGGATGCAGAGCCTTTTGCACTTGTAGATCGAGAGGGTTTCAAAAGGTTACTTGCAACTATTGCGCCCCGATACCCTCTTCCCTGCCGTACACATTTCTGTCGTAAAGTACTGCCAGAGATGTGTGATGATCTGAAGATGAAAATACGGGCAAAACTATCAAGTGCTACAACAGTCTCGTTCACAACAGACGTCTGGACGAACAGTGGGAATAATGAGGCTTTTATTAGTCTAACTGCGCACTTCATAACACCAGAAGACATGAAGCAACAGGTTTTTACCTTAGCGACAAGACATTTTCCTGAGTCTCACACAGGAAGTAATATTTCTGAAATGCTCAACCAGATCTTAGAAGAATGGGGGCTACAACCTGACCAACTCCACCTGATACTGAGAGACAATGCTGCTAATATTGTAATTGGTACAGGTAAGACTAACAAACTTGATTTTCTCCAGGTATACGATAACTACTAAGTTTGAATTATATTTTACAAATATCGGATTATCACATAGGTATTTGTAAAATATAATTCTCAAACTTATTAAGTATTATATTCCTGGAAATATCTAGTTATTATTTACTACGGTAGCTATTCCATTCTAAATTCTAAATGAGCATTTTTCTGAAACGCACGTTTTAGTTAATATTGTAAATGCGTGCAATATTTCTCATTCTGATTTTCTGATACAAATAAGTGAAATAATACTAAATAATTGGGATAACTACTATTAGCTAGGTCTTTACAGCGCTTTATTTATACTAATTGCTGAAATTAATTACCTAATTGACTTGATTTTTGGTGTTTATTTTGCAGGAATGACTGCAGCTACTGGAATCAGTTGTTTTATCCACACACTTCAATTAGTGATAAATGACGCCATTTTATCACGAAGAGCAGTGTCAGACATAGTTGCAAAATGCCGCAAGATCGTGACTCACTTCAGCCATTCAGCCATCGCTTCCGCTAAACTCAAGACTACACAAGAATCACTAAAGTTGCCCACTCATCTAATACAGGATGTTCAAACCAGATGGAACTCGACGTATTACATGTTAGAACGTCTGCATGAACAAAGGCAGGTAGTGACAGCATATGCTGCAGAACAAGACATTCCAACACTCACCGCTTATAACTGGGGTTTGGTGGAAAATATTATTCGAGTGCTACAACCATTTGAAGAATTGACCAAACAAGCAAGTAAAGACAGCGAACTGATCAGTTTTGTAATTCCAGCAGTAGCTACACTACATTCTTATCTTTCAAAAAGACAAAAAGATTGTGAGATCCAAACTGTCAAGCAAAACTTGAAAGAAGCGCTGGAAGACCGTTTCATGAAACCGACATGCAGTAAATCTGTAAACCTGGAGCAAAACTGCTTTACGGTGGCTACCCTTTTAGATCTCCGCTACAAGTCGCACTTTCTGAAAGATGCCAATGGGGTGAAACAGCAGCTTGTGGCAGAATTAGTTGAGCACGAAAAACTGCAGAAGAAACATTCTACTAGCCGGGCTGAAGCAGAAGTCGAGGAAGCAGAAGTAGCAGAGGTCGGTTTACCAATGAACTTGGCTGAAGAAACTCATGAGGACATGGGCTTGCTTCGACCAACTTGTGAAAAAAACTTCAGTGGATCAAGAACACAGCAGCAGTGCAGACGAATCATGCCAGCTACCCGATGTTTCTCAAACTTCAGACTCATCCAATGCAAAGTGTCCTCTGCTTCATAGGCATTCAAAGGCTAAAAAACTCTTCCTCTTCTACACTTCAGAAATAGATAAGTATCTGTCGCTACCAAACATACACAGGACTGACAACCCAATGAAATGGTGGTGCAACAATGTCAATCAATTTGAAACATTGAAACCAATGGTCCTTAAATATTTAAGTGCACCACCAAGTTCAGTTGCCTTTGAACGGTTATTCAGTGCAGCGGGTCAGGTATATGCAGACAACCGAAGCAAATTATTGCCAGTAATGCTGAAGAACTGATCTTCTTGATGAAAAATATGAAATATAGTGAATCGTAAATACGTACATTAAGTCTATTTTCATTTATTTTTCAACACATATTGCCATACTATTGATTGCTTGTCTTCATTTTTTCTATAATGTGTGATATCATGATATGTCAATGTTACAGATGTATTTAAATTTTTGATCTGTTTAGCTCAATTAGATCAATTTAATTCTCAATTTAATTTTTTATTTTGGCTTTATAAATTAGTATGTTGTGTGATAATATTTCCATTCTTCTTCTTCTTTATTATTATTATTATTATTATTATTATTATTATTATTATTGTAAATACATAAATGTGAAGAGGGAGTAGAGCGTAACAATAAAGGAAGGCTGATTAATTGAGAATTTGGATCCCGGCTGACTCCGGTTAAAGACCTCAAATGAAATTAGTTTTTAAAACAACAATATAAGAGTTGACTGAGATTTGTCTACACTTCAAAATGGTATATAACAAAATTCCTAATAACACTGGCCAACAAAATGAAATGTTTTTCTCTCATCACAAACATGATCACACTTTTCTTAATGCAGTTTTCGCGCTGATTCCGAATCTGGTTTTATTCTTTTTCTAGCACGTATAGTTATATAGATACACTGGTTTTGATATTTTTAAGTTTTTGAAATTGCTATAAGAAAATTTATGGATGTCTAGATCACACTTAGGAATGCTAAACAACAAATACATCATATACCTTATTCAATGTACTTATAAATAAAGAATATATACATTATTTTATTAAAAGCGCTGAGTGTGATTTCCTTTTGTAAATTTGGCCTGGATTGTCACGATACAGCATCCAACAATGGTCCGCCATCATGCTTTCATTCCAATATCCTTGGTAGCGCTTCTCCATCATCTGAATATCTTGATGGAAGCGCTCTCCTTGCTCGTCACTCACTGCACCAAGGTTTTCAGGAAAGAAATCTAAGTGGGAATGCAGGAAGTGAATTTTTAACGACATTCGACACTCCATTTCTTTGAAGGCATCAAGGAGGTTCTTGACTCCATCCTTATACGCAGGTGACTTGTTGCTTCCAAGAAAGTTTTCACATATCCATTTGAACGCCAGCCAAGCCTTCAATTCCAGCGGACTTAGGACTTTTTCAAATTCAGTGGCATTCAAAACCTCCCTTATTTGTGGCCCAACAAAAATTCCTTCCTTCAATTTTGCTGCAGTAACCTTCTGAAATTTCCTTGAAAGGTATTGGAACCCTTCAGAATTGACTTTACCCATTGCTTTAACAAAATTCTTCATTAAACCAAGTTTAATGTGAAGAGGTGGCAGATAGATCTTTTGGGGATCCACTAAAGGGACAGAGTGGACATTGCTTATCCCTGGGACATATGTATACCTAAGTGGCCAGTCACTTTTGGTGTAATGTTCTATAGTGGCGCGACTGTCCCACAGGCAAAGGAAACAACAAAATTTTGTGAATCCTGACTGCATACCCATAAGCATTCCTATAACTTTTAGATCTCCACAAACATTCCATTGATGACTGTCGTATTTGATTGCCTTAAGTAGTATATCCATATTGTCATATGTCTCTTTTAGATGGACGGAATGGGCAATGGGGATGGATGGCATTATATTACCATTATGCAAAAGAACTGCTTTCAGGCTTCTCTGCGACGAATCAATAAAGAGGCGCCACTCAGATGCCACATACGTCTGAGATATGGCTGTAAATAGTCCATTGATGTCATGGCAATAACAGAGAGGACCGTCTACTGAAAAGAATGCTGTTAATTCAAAATTCCGCTTTCGGTAGTAACTAATACGAACATTGTTCTCAAGTAAATTGTTCTCCTTTAGTCTTGAGGCGAGAAGCTCTGATTTCTCTTTAGACAGCGATAAGTCTCTAACAAGATCATTCAACTGTCCTTGGGTTAAATTTTAGGCTCTAAATGTCTACCTTCAAAAGTGTACTCTGGTTCTGTAGATGGTCCGGAAACGCCAGTTGCACCTTCATCACTTTCCATGTCATCTATGATAGAATCTAGCCTATCACTTGGGGGAATTGGAATGGGCAATGTTTCATCATGTTTTACTGGTCTACGTGCTGAATCCAAGTTTGGATATACAATTTGGTGTTTGTTCTTGGCAGAAAACCCCATTAAGTTCACACTACAAAAATAACAGTCTTCATGATGATCTCTCGGCTCCCTCCATATCATGGGTATGGCAAATGGCATTGAAGCTTTCTTTTTGTTAAGCCAATCACGTAATCCATTTGAACAGCCAGAACAGATTTGATTTGGCGCCCATGGTTTATCTTGGTCACCTAGATGGCAACCAAAGTATAGCTTGTATATTTTCTTAATGTCGGTTGTAATACTTCGTCGCTGTGTTTTAGTTGTCAACTGGCCGCATACGAAACAGAACTTGTCGGGGTCATTCTTACATTGTCGAGGCATGTTGACTGACCTGAGCAAACTATAAATTAAAAAAAAATGTACACCAACTTGACACAACAAGTTCTTGGACTGGACTGATCTTTTGACACACAAAGCACGGCGTTGTTGCCTGAATCACAATGCTGCTAGACGTAAAAGCTCACACCTGAAATACATAAGATGTATAATTAAGATAATTGAAATAAATAAGATGAATAAACTAAAAAAACACAATAAAATAAACACAATCAAATGTTGAAATATTAGTATTTTGCCTATTTAAAATGGTTAAATCTGTGTAGTTATATATATGCCTTCATCTTGAAAACTATACGTGCTAGAAAAGATCTGAATGCAGTTTTGGAATCAGCGTGAAAAATGCTATCCAGCCACCACAAATTTACTCTGATGAAAAATCTTTGTTGACCAGTGTAATGAAAACAATATCCGCATATACTTACTAGCCCTTAAACCTTTGACTATCTATGAAGTATCCTTGTAAAATACATACAATAAATCCTTTTAGAACATCCAGCACCCAACAATATAACGATAATTTTAACAGAAAACGTAAAATAAAATGGATTATTGATTTTTTAAATTTAATTTGGCATTTCAGATTCAGGTTTACTATACAACATTACAACCGTATTGCTTTGTTCATAAATATGCTTCAGTTACTTTCTCTCTCACTAAGTCAAATTTACAGTACTTACCCAAGCTGGTTGACCGTAGTCAGTTCTTTTGTACGGTAATCCACTATATTAAGTAATGTTTGCATGCTAGTGTTGTAACAATTACCATCTTTCATTTTAGATTAGTCTACTGAATATTTTTTGCTAGCAAAAATAATTAAGTACGGTTACTCTAGCTTGTCAGGATGTAAACTGTAGAATTCAAACACATATTTTGGAATTTAAAGACATGTATGAGCAAATTGATTCCTCTCTCAATAATGCTAGCCGAGACTGAAATACCTTTAGGAGAAAAACTATACATGTAGGCCTAGTTGCAGCGATTATGCGACTGAACTTTATAATGCGCCCAGAGATGTTTTTTTAGTTTGTTGTGAACAAGGGAAGTCAGGGCAAGACCCTGCATTACATCAAAACAGAGGGCAATGCCAGGTTCAAGTATGCATTAAGGTACATAAAAAATTATGAGGATGAGTTAAGCTGGGATGCTCTGGCTGGCTAGGAAGCCTGCCAGTAAGAATCCAAGAAACTTTTGGCAAGAATTAAAAGGATTAAATAATAGTACAGTGTCTCTCCCTCCTATCCTTGGTATCAAAATGTGTATATATACAGGGTGGGCGGAAAGTAGCTCCCTATTTTGGATTGGTAAAAAAATACGTGTATTATCCATTTATTTCAGAAGAAATAATATAAAAAGGTAGGCAAACATGGTAGGTTTTCTCTAAAATTCAATGTGGGCTCCAACTCTTTCCACCAGCTTCTGGAGCCGCCCAGGAATGGCGTCCACTGACTTTAGCAGGAACTCCGGCTGGATGGAGGACATGACTTCCCGAATTCGGTCCTCCAGTTCTTCCAATGTCCTCGGATTGGTGCGGTAGACTTCTTCCTTTACCCACCCCCAAAGAAAGAAGTCGCACGGCGGTGTCAAGTCGGGGCTCCTGGCTGGCCATTGATGTGGACCACGACGACCCATCCAACGCCCAGGGAAGTGGGCATCCAGCCACTCACGGACAACAAGAGCGAAGTGCGGAGGGGCGCCATCTTGCATAAATATCAGATCGTCGATGTTCTCCCATGTGCTGACAACCGGCCAGACCTCGTTTCGCAACATAGCAAGGTACCGCTCAGCATTCATGGTGTTGCGCAGAAGGAACGGGCCCACAACCTGATCTGAGGTCATACCACACCACACCGTTACACTGAACCGATTCTGCCGTTTTTCAGCGGTAACCGTGCGACTTCTTTCTTTGGGGGTGGGTAAAGGAAGAAGTCTACCGCACCAAACCGAGGACATTGGAAGAACTGGAGGACCGAATTCGGGAAGTCATGTCCTCCATCCCGCTGGAGTTCCTGCTAAAGTCAGTGGACGCCATTCCTGGGCGGCTCCAGAAGCTGGTGGAAGAGTTGGAGCCCACATTGAATTTTAGAGAAAACCTACCATGTATGCCTACCTTTTCATATTATTTCTTCTGAAATAAATGGATAATATACGTATTTTTTTACCAATCCAAAATAGGGAGCTACTTTCCGCCCACCCTGTATATATATATATATATATATATATATATATATATATATATATATATATACACATATATTTGTGTGTGTGTGTATAGATATATATATATATATATATATATATATATATATATACACACACACTTACTTTAGGTTACTTTAGGTGAGTTTGAACGACGGTTCAGGATCGACCTGCGGTCGACTCCTCTGCAGCAACCCGACTCATTTGCGGGATTTGGTGAAGGAGGGAATTGTTCTCTGATCTCCTACTGACCTCGTAGCCAGCCGCGCATGACTGTTTAGGAACTTTACACAGAAATCTGTTCAGCTGGTTCTTGAAGTTATTATGGTTGGTGTGCTGGAGATTCCTCACTTCTTTTGGTAGGACATTGAAAAGCTTTGGGTCTCGTATTCTGACGGTATTTTCCATTCTCATTTTCATAGACCCTTGCCCCACCGCATCTAGGATCGCACAAATCTATCTCTTCTGTCCTTCCAGTTTGTTTCTATTTCATTTCTAGGGTTAGGGACAGATCAAGTATTTTCCATATGTATATTATTGTGTACCGCTCGCGCCTTCTTTCGAGAGAGTAGAGTTCCAGGGAATGTAGTCGAGACCAGTAGTCTTCATCTTTCGTTTCCTCTATCTTAGACGTAAACGTTCTTTGTATAGCTTCAATATTCGCACTGTCTCGTTTTCTGTATTGGTTTGTGAGTACGCAGCAATACTCAATTATTGGCATAATTTGAGCATGATGTGCTGCGGAAGCTCCTCCAGATGATTCCCATTATTTTTCAAGTCGTTGTAATTTTGATATTATAGTGCTCTCTGTATTCTGCATCCGACGACATTATTACGTATTACGCCAAGATCCCTGACTTGTGGATTTGGTGTTATCTGTTTGGCTTGCAGAGATTTGTACCCTTTTTTTCTGTAGCTCCTTGTTATTACCATATCTTAGAAGTTGTAATTTTCTTCGTTGAACTTCATATTGTTCTCTTCTGCCCACTGGAATAATGTTTCATCGTCGTTTTGTAGTTTTCTTATGTCACTTTCGTTCAATATTTCCTTACATATCTTGGTATCATCTGCGAAGCATGATGCAATAATGTATTTAATATCTGCAACAATATCAATGTTACATTTAACACTGAAAAGTTTCACTTCTTGAGATATGGTGGAGATGAGGAACTTTGTCAACATCCATCAACTGAAGCGTTGAAAGCGATGTTTTAAACACCGAGTATAGCAATTTAACTTGAAGTGCTATGATAATAAATAATAGTTGTTAAGGTTATTTAAAGAAATGTTGGATGTTTTCATGAATGAGAGTTTATAAATTGATGCATCAATGCCGTATTATGTAATTGTAATGTATACCCTAAGTGTGACGTTTCTGGCGGAAATTTTTGGTCGGTTGGGCAGTTTTCATGTGGTAGATGCCACAAATTAATAGCTGTGATCGTGCATCTGTTATTTCTTTGAGTAAATGATGTATTATAACTAGACAACTACCCATTACGTTGAACGATAGAGCAGTCATGTATGTAAAGAGCTGTGTGTTTTGTGCGAGTTAAATCATATGAAATCTTTATATATGGTTTCACTCACCCAACTGCTACCCAAAGCAATGTACATAAACGCAAAGTTGAGGTGAATTTATAGAAATTTATTTGACCAAATATGATAACATTAAAGGTTGAATAATTGTTTCGGAGCAAAGTAGTGTACATGATTGTAAATATATATATATAAGTGTAGATAGGCATAAGCATTGCAGTATGTGCTTACTCATTGAATTGGAAATTCATGATATTTTAAATGAAGTTCTCAAGAAATCATTTATCATAATAATAGTCTTAAGTCTTTTATAATTATATGATGGAGAAGAATAATATTAATTATTACAAGTTGCAAAAACACTAATTTGTCACAATATTATGCGTTTCTATCCTGTGCTCTGAATAAAAGTGGATTTTTTTCCATCTCAGTTGATTGGGTAACTATTGACATCTACCATAAATTCCTAATTTTAGTGCACCAGAGAGTATTTACAAGACTCTCTATTTAATTTGCTCCTTCAGCAGTGGAGGGTGGGTCCAGACCACTTCCACATCTTCCCACAGCTCCGTGCTTCACACCTCGGCGCTTACACATTAAAAAGGGATAGCTACGCCCAGGCATATATATACAGGGCGTCCCAAACAAATGTATACACACTTTAACAGCTGATAGCTCAATTGATGTTTCTTTCTTTCCAAGTTAAACCCATTAGAATTAATAATGGCAGTCAGACTAAGCTTTGAACAAAGGAAATTCATTCTAAAATGCTACTGGAAGTGTGAAAACGCAGTTGAAGTGCAAAGACAGTTTAGGAGGGAGTTTCAAACAGATCCACCAACGCGACTTACCATCACTCGAATTAGAGATAAGTTTGAAGCCGATGGAACTGTTCAGAATGTCCACAAGAAGCGTTCCGGAAGACCACGGACATCAACAAGCCCCACAAAGCAAGAAAGAGTACTGGAAACGTATCACCAAAGTCCAAGAAAATCTGTGCGGCAAGCGAGTCGTGAGGTAGGAATTTCAGAATCGTCTGTCCAACGCATTTTGAAGCGCTGTCAATGGAAAAGTTACATTCCAAGATTAGTCCATGCTATTAATGAAGATGATCCGGACCGAAGTGTGGAGTATTGCGAGTGGTACTTGGCACGATGTGGATGTGGATTGGACGAAGGGGTTTCGTAGAATACCCTCCGCGTTCACCAGACCTCACACCACTAGACTTTTTTTTATGGGGATACTTAAAAGACAAAGTCTACGCTATAAAACCTGCAACAGTCGCTGAATTGAGAGCAGCCATTGAACGAGAATGCACACAAATACCAAACGAAATGTTTCGTGATGTTTGCGATTCCATTGCTTCGCGTTATCAGCAGTGCCTGGACCAGAACGGACGTCAGTTTGAAAACAGGCGTTGACAAAACAATTAAATAATGTCTGTAGATTCTATTACATTTTGAAAATGAAATGTATTTTAATAAACACTGCCTTTATAATTATTTAAAGTGTGTATACATTTTTTGGGGACGCCCTGTATATATAAGCAAACAACCAGAGGGAAAAAGGAAAAAGAAACACGAAATCCGAGCGCTTTCGTGATATATTCACATCTTCAGGGAAAAGAAAGAAATTAGTGAACTAGTTAACAGATATATATATATATATATATATATATATATATATATATATATATATATATATATATCTGGTAACTAGCTTACTAATTTTAGGTAGTGTAGCTAGGAATGTGTGATACAAAGGGAAATAACCAAGCTGATAAAATTTGTATATTTACTACATTTATATATCTGCATACTGTAGGTGTTAGAAAGCGTAAAATAGTTTGGTGTGGCTCCTGCTTCAGAGGAAAGGATAGGACTGCCTTGAAAGAAGTTATAATAAATAGGCGTGGTTCACTCCGGATTGTTGCGCACAGAATTTGCAGAGAATGGAACTTTCAGGTTTGATTAAATAATCGGAAGCGACCGTGTATTGAAAAATCTTTGTTGCAATTATTATTGAAGATACGTACTCAATTACTTTAGTGGTATTGCTCCATGAAAGACTGCGATATTTTTACCAACAATCTAAGGTGTTCTAATTGAACTATACAATATATGTGAGGGATATAAGGTGAAAGTACATAAACAACTTGTTTTATCAGAATCTGCGGATAGAGTTAGGGTTTTTCTTTACTATTACACCGGTCTCCGGTAGAAAGTTATAAAAGCTGGTTTTCAATGTTTTTCAATGTGCTGAATTAAAAAATGATACTCATTTCCGTCGCAAATGATTTGTTAAAGAGTTATTGAAGCTTAAAATCTCTAACGGGAAAAGGGTAAAAAAATGGCGCTTCCACTGATTTTAATTTGAATCAGTTAATTGACATGGCTTCCTGTGGTCTGTCCTCCTTTGATTATTTTCGCTGTATCGCCGAATTTTATGGAAATTCAGAAAAAGCTACAGCTTTTCTTCGGGCACACGGTATTCTTCCTTAGGTGGTGATTTTTATAATTTTGGATAACGTTAGGTTAGGTTAGGTTGTTTTAGGTTAGGTTAGGTTAGATATGCTTAGGTTGTTTTAGGTTTGGCCAATTTTGAAGGTGAAATTTGTTTTTCCTATGGTTTTTGATGTGTTTTGTATTAATCTGACTTTCAAAATCTTCGGAAACCACTCGTTTTTGTGGTTCTCCCCACCCAAAAACTCCCGGTTCCCACTGGGGGTCCCCCAGGCAAAAAAGGGTAAAAAAGGGTAAAAGTTTTAAAAGCTTTAAGCTTCAATAACTCTTTAACACATCATTTGCGACGGAAATGAGTATCATTTTTTAATTCAGCACATTGAAAAACATTGAAAACCAGCTTTCAAAACTTTCTACCGGAGACCGGTGTGATAGTAAATATTTACCAGAGTTAGGGCCAGAATGGTTGAATAACTGTCTCGATACAGAAGCTGTTTAAATGTATAGTGATACGAGGTTAAATACCAGAATATGCCCTATAAAACACGCTAGTCGTTTTCTTTTAATTGGATATATTAAGAAAATTGTTTTTTCGGCACAAACCTACTTATATATATGAAAATGTAAATGAACAGTTTATTGGCAGACCAATATCCATATGACAAATATTAATAATACAATGACAAATCATATACTAAGGTTAGAAATATATACAATTAATAAGAAACTTCACTTGTACAGAACCGGAAGTTCCTTATAGCCATATTCGCTTCAACACAAAGGCTTCGAGATTTTCTTATATCTGAGTCATCAGTTAAGTAGTTGGTTTGACCCCAATACTTAAATTTTTGTACCTCCTCATCGTATATTATGCTATTATAAATTTAATATGTACATGGGGACTTCCCTGTCTTCTAGTTTTGTGAATAAAATATTGTGGTTCATTCTATCATGTGCCTTACTTATATCTAGGAAACAGCTATAAATAGTTGAATTACTGTCTGTGTATTTAAATATAATTTCCGTAAGTTCATAGATACACAAATCAGTTGAGAGGGCCCTTTTAAAACCAAACTCGGTGCTTTCCTGTTAACGGGAATACCCAACCGCCCGCCATCATCTGGACTCGTATCTTGCGGAATTCATGTGGCGACAACGTACTGAAAGCAGCTACGTTTTTTCTGCGATTTTAGATGACATAAAGACATTTTGGTCCTCTACTAACTGATTATCGCTTACATATTAACTAATTTCATTTAAATGATTAATAAATTCGGTACTTACGTATTATCAGGATTACCAAACTGTTTATGATGTATTTTTGCTCTCGTCATTTTCGTTTATACTAACGAAAATATCACAACTTAGCCTAACCAATTACACTGCCCAACACCAATTTTGCTGATTTAATTCTAACACCTGTTTTTAGGTAACTTTGGTGTGCTGACTTCAAAAATCACCTTAATTTTTGCCTATCACGTCAGGTTTTCGAGCAATCAAATACGGAGATATCGCATTTTGGCAGGGTTATGCCCAATTTTTTTCTTTTCAAAAAATAAGTTTTTACATACTCAGAATCAGCATGGAAAAGTAAACAATTGTGCAGGGAGTGAACTTCAATATACAATGGTAATATTGACACATAAAGTGATTAAAAGTGTTTAAATAAGCAAAAAATGAATCCATGATCATGACGTCACGCTCACACCTGGGGAAATCACAGATACCCAAGATTTTAATATGTTGTACATTATAGGGTGCCACACTCTATAGGGGCAGTTTTTAGAATTTGGAAATTTCGAATGGCCCTTAGTCATATTGTTTGGTTGGATGAGAAAACCCTAAATATGAAGTTTGAGCCCGATCGAAGTACATTTAGAGGTTCCGCATCGACCGTTTCTGTTGTACCGTGTGTTCGAAATAATGGATTTATCTGGGAAACCTGTAACCATGGCACTATTACATATATACAGGGTTGAAGAAAACCATGGTTTTTAAAAAAAAAACCAAAAACCAGTTTTTTAAAAAAAAAAAAAACTTAACTCAGATAACTCAATTAGGTACTGGTACTCAGAAATTAGAATTGCTGACTCTCTCATTTTTTAATTGGAAGATGTTAGATGTAAGAGTGCTAACTTCACAAAAATGAAAACAAACCTAATAACAACATTTATATTTGTAGCTACATGCGTTTATAATGTAATTGATACAGGTAACTTCAATCCTTTTATGTGCAATGCCACTATTAAATAGGCCTGCTAGTGCAAGGTAGCTATATTATATACTACCGTACATACTAGGCTACCCTGAACTGATGGTTTTTAGGTCTTATCAATATAAATATAAGTTTTAGTTTTAGAGCTATTAGTTTATGAATTAAATAATTTGTGTTGTAAAAATTGAAATTATAAAAAAACAAAAAACCCCAGAAAAAAAAAGTTTTTTAAATGGTTTAAACCATGGTTTAAACCATTTGGGTTAAACCAGCCAACCCTGCATATATATTGCTATAATTTATGCATTTCATAAATTTAAATATTTATAATTAATATTTGCTTCTCATTGTATATACAGGGTGGGGCACGGGAATCAAGTGTTTTTTGAATAGCTAGTAATCGGCCATTAGGAATGGGAGGGGCGTGCGGTAGGTAGCATTCCATTCCTGGGTTCATAGCATTTAACTTTAACTAACACTCACCTTTATCTTTCAGGTGCCATCATGGAGCAGTGGACGTTAGAACACCGCATGTTCGCGTATGATCATTTTGTTAGGAGTGGCGAGTCAGTGACAGCAGTTCAGCCTGCGTTTCGCCGCAGATTCAACATTCATCGAAATGACTCTGTTCCCGCTCGTGACACACAATCTTACGTTGGGTTAACAATCTTCGAACAGGAAGCTCAATAATGAAAACAAAACCGAAGGGGCCGCAACGCACTGTGCGTACTCCAGAGAACGTTGAAAGGGTCAGACAAGCGATGTTGCAAAGCCCAGGCCGCTCTGCTCGGAGACATTCAGCTGCACTCGGAATCAGCAATCGTACTGTTAGACGGATTTTGCATGAAGAATTACATTTTCACCCATACAAGTTAGCGATGGTGCAGGAATTGAATGTAAACGATTGCCCCCAACGACTGAATTTTGCACAGGAAATGCTTGCACTTTATGAGCAGAATGAAAACATGATGGTGGTAATGAGTGATGAAGCCCATTTCCACCTTAATGGGGCCGTCAACAATCAAAACTGTCGGTATTGGGCTGCTGAAAATCCGCGACAACTCCATGAAAAACCGCTGCATAGCCCTAAGGTTACAGTTTGGTGCGCGGTGGGAAAGTTTGGCGTCATCGGTCCCTATTTCTTCGAACAAAATGGGGTTACCGTTACCATAACATCTGGGCGTTACATTGAGATGGTGAACACCTTTTTCATCCCTGAGTTACGAAGAAGGCGTATTGCTCGTCGACATTTGTGGTTTCAGCAAGATGGGGCCACGCCACACACCGCCAGAGCGTCAATGGCTGTTCTTCGCCCCCTGTTTCCCAACCATCTCATTTCGAGATTTGGTGACATTGCATGGCCCCCTCGGTCCCCTGACTTGTCCACATGTGACTTCTTTCTATGGGGGTACCTCAAGTCACGTGTCTACGAGGACAAGCCCCGTACATTAGATGCATTGAAGGAAGCGATCCGTCAACAAATCATCCAAATCAACAGAGACCTGCTGGGAAGAGTGGAGGCCAATTTTCGTAAACGCCTTCAACAATGCGTCGACGGCCAAGGACATCATATGCCAGATATAATTTTCGGTACATGATTATTATGACATGAAATGCTATGTTCTTACGAATGTTGTTCTACCAATATATTTTCTTTACAAAAATAAATATCATTTTCCTGATTATTCCAAAAACACTTGGTTCCCGTGCCCCACCCTGTATTTTCACTACTTTTCAGTATTGAGATCTGGCAACAGCGCAACGCCGGGTTAGTGTGGTGAGTCACACTGTCACAGTCTTCAGTCAATCAGTCTCCTTCACGCATTCAACGCGTGATCATCTCGTGATGGCTACCGCAAGCTCACTGAGATCCAAGACCGAGATATGGCTAATCGGACACGCCAACCCAAGCCCCCTAACGGGAAACAGGTTACCTTCAAATGGTGAAGTGCTTCGCCGGTTTATACAGTTTCATAAGGTGCAAAAACAACTTCTAGCCGAGGCGGCGCGTAATGTGATCGTCGAGGTGTATACTTTCTGGGCTATGGCCAGAATCCCGACCATGACCTCCAAAAGCGCCGCGCGAAAACTGCTTAGACTTTACGACAATTGGCAGGCACTGCAGCGCAGCCGGAAGCGGTCCGGCGCCACAGGTGAGGCAGCCAGGGCGGCCTTCACCGAGGGACTCGATGACATTTTTGACGTGGCTCTCGACAACGCCCTCTCCGTCATCACCATCCAGGAGGATCGCGACTTCCTTCTTGCTCAACGCGAAAAGGGTCGCCGTGGTGTCATGTCCGGGGTGGACAAAATCCTCACTGGAATTGAGCAACGTGCATCCGCGCGTGAAGCTGCCAAAGAAAGGCAACGCCAAAAGCAATCAGAGCAATCACTGGCAACAGCAACCATTACATCATCAAACTCGTCGTCGTCGCCTAATTGCTCGACAGAAGAGGAAACCAATCCACCTACAAAGCGCCGTCGCAAAAAGAACATTATGACTCAAGACCTAGCGTCGGCACTGGACCGGACCAAAACAAGCAACCGTGGAGCCGTTCAACTCATGAAAGCAGCTGCTTCCAGTCTGGATATTCAAGACACAGATGAACTGGCTCTCAGTCACGAGACGATTCGGCGTTGGCGATTGCGTCATCGAGGGGAAATCGCCAAAGAAGTGAAGATGACGTTCGATCCCAGTGTCCCGCTCATCGTTCACTGGGACGGGAAGATGGTCTCCGACTTCAGCGGCAACAAGGTCGATCGCCTCGCCATAGTCGTGTCCGGCGACGGCGTCGACAAACTTTTCTCCGTGCCGAAGCTGCCTACTGGAACTGGTCGCGCCCAAGCAGATGCTGTGCTGAACTCGTTGGATGACTGGGGAATCGCTGATCGTGTCGTCGGGCTCTCCTTTGACACGACAGCTGCCAACACGGGCGTCGTTTCGGGCGCTTGCGTCTTCATCGAGCAGGGCCTTCACCGCCAGCTGCTGAACCTGGCCTGTCGGCACCACATACATGCTAGAATTGGTGGCAGAGAAAGCCTTCATCGAGTGCATGGGCCCCTCCTCTGGTCCTGACATTAAACTGTTCTCGCGACTGAAGGAGCGCTGGCAATCCGTCTGCACCGACCAATTCAGCGCCATCTCCAAGGAAGACTTTACTAAGCCGCTGCTCAAGGCGCGAGACGATCTGATTGCGCGTTTCAAGGGTCACATCACCAAGGGCCAGCCGCGGGACGACTACCGAGAGCTCCTGGAGCTGGCGATCATAGCGCTTGGAGGCGTCCCCCAGCGAGGTGTGCGCTTCATGTGACCGGGCGCACTCCACCGCGCCCGGTGGATGGCCAAAGTGATATACGCCATCAAGCTCCACCTCTTCCGGCAGCAGCTCCCCATTAAGGCTCGCGAGGCCCGGGGCATCCTGCGCTTCGTAAACTTTGCGCTGCTGGTTTACATTCCGGCCTGGTTTACGGCGCCCCTTCCCGCCGCTGCCCCTCGAACTGACCTGGCGATGCTCAAGGCGCTGGTTGACTACGACAAGGTGGACAAGGACGTGTCCAAGGCTACCTCCCCTGTGTTTCGACGACATCTCTGGTACCTGAGTGAACACCTGGCCGCCCTCGCTCTCTTCGATGACGACACTCCGCTGGAGGAGAAGAGTCAAATTGCGACGGCCATCAAGGATGTCGAGGGCATCGAGGAGCCACCCAAGCGCATTGCCCTGGACGTCTGCCCGGAGGAGCTCGAGCGAAAGACAGTCGCAGACTTTTGCACGACATCCAGCACGCTTCTTTTCGAGCGGCTCGCGATCAATACTTCTTTCCTAGAGTTGGAGCCGGCTACCTGGTCGAACAATGCGTCCTACCTGGCGGAGAAACGCCGTGTCTCTACGTTGAGCGTTGTCAATGTCCGGGCGGAGCGAGGGGTCGCGCTGATGCAGAACTACAATCTCGCACTCACCAAGGACGAGGAGCAACGGCAGTACTTGATGCAAGTCGTTGAGAAGCACCGCAAAGAGCACCCGAGCGCCCGCAGCGGAAATCCTTAACGGGTTTGGGAGTACTTTATGGTATATTTGAATTTGCTTCATTTTTATAGGGTGTTACTCCTATTAATCCTGTATAACAATGTATAATCGTATATACTTTATTTCTTAGTTATTATTTTGATTTATATGGCCAGTAGGCTCAGTATATTACTATGATTAATACGGAATAAAATGTTTTTTATTTTAATAATATTAAGTTGTTTTGTTGCAATAAAATTGAAATTGATTTAATGATTTTGTATTATAATAACATTACACACAGAGAATAGTATCCTGCTACCCAGGCATGGTGGGACAAGTTTATTCCAATTAATTATGAAATAATGTTGAACAATATTGTTATGGTGTTTGCACTGTTTGCTAGTTGCGTATTGTGTTGTTATAAGCTGGTTGCCGGTTGGTGTGGTTTGGATTACAAAGCATAAACGTATTAAGGTGAAACTTTGAAAAAAAACTTTTGAACCGCGACAAAAATATTAATATAAAAAAAATATTGGAGATGGAATAAACTTAATGCTATGGAAATATAGCTGTGACTGTCCTCTACGCCATGGTATATGATAGCATTTATATTGACATTGTACATGTTACTTTACCCCTTGGAGCTGGAGCAATTTCTTGGAGAAACTCATTACTTCTGACACGTGGTACGCCAGAGATGGTCGATGCGGACCCCTAAATATCCTTCAATTTGGCTAAAATTTCATATTCCGGGCTTTTTCACCCAACCTAACAATCCCACAAAGGGCCGTCCTAAAAATCAAAAAATGATTTTTATGTGGCACCCTATGTACATGACCTTTAGATTTAATGCACAGATTTGCGTATTCCACAGATAAAATTTTAACAGCAAAACAGCTGTTAACAGGTCTCAAAAATCATCAATTTTGATAAGTGCCCTTCATGGATCACCCAAAATAGGCATATTGCATTGCACATTGCACGAAAACCTGATGTGATGGACAAAATCTAAGGTGATGTTTGAAATCAGCACATCAATATTATCCAGAAACAGGTCTTAGAATTAAATCACCAGCAAAAATGTTTTTTTGTTGGGCAGTGTTATCAAAGGCGTACAGTTGACCTAACCGGGCATCCAATTAACCTAACTGGGCATTCAGTTGACCTAACCGGACATTTTCTGTTATATTAACCTGTTAGGTTAATTCAATGCCCGGTTAGGTAAATTGAATGCCCGGTTAGGTCAACTGCACGCCCTTGATGATTGGTTAGGTTAAGTTGTGATATTTTCGTTAGTTTAAACGAAAATGACGAGAGCAAAAATACCTAAACAGTTTGGTGGCGGGCGGTTGGGTATTCTCGTTAACAGAAAAGCACCCCAAACTCATTTAGCTCATAAGTAATCATTTAAGCGGTGTAGTAACAAGAGTTTCTCTAGTAGTTTCGAGAAGCAAGAGGTGCTAGCAATAGCCCTGTAATTATTGCTGGATAGAATACCTTCATATATATATATATATATATATATATATATATATATATATATATATATATATATAATTACACAATAGAGAGAGGGGATGGCTATATTATCTCGCTTATTTATGTGTATTGATTCACGAAATGTATAGCCTAAATATCATTACATACATACAAATATTACATACAAATATCAGGTCATTAAAATTTTTAAATTACGTTCTTAAATTACGTTTTAAATTTTTTAAACACGCAAATTTATAACGAAATTTTATGTGCAGTAAAGATAATAGTTCACAAACCAGAGGATGTCATGTGAATGTGATGGTATATAGCGATGTAAATAAAAGAAAACTATACAGTATATTTAAAAGTAAATAAACAATTAAGCATGTGTTAGGAATGTATAAAAAGATCTTATATTTGAGGTTCAGATCGGATGAAAATAAGTTAGTTTCCCTTAAAAAAGAGAGAAATTAATTTATTTAAATTAAAATAATAAAATTTCATTTTATTTTTCGTAATACAAATATTAAACAAAGAAATTGTTTTTGATTTAAAATATGTTTCACCTGATTTTTTTTTTGTAATGTTCGCAATTTTCTAACATGAAAATGGAATTACATTTGAATCGATAATGTGGTATTAGAATGTGACAATATGCTTTGAGAATACAGTATAAGTCATTGTATGTTTTCGTTATGTACATTAAATCCTTTTTCAGATATTTATTTTAAGCTTTAATTTTTAATGTTTAAGGGTATAAGTTCAAAATTGAGTGTCAAACTCTTTGTCTACTTTTGTCTGTATTTGTTTGTTTGTATTTGTCTGTTTTTGCTTTGATTTTGTGCGTCTCAGGAAAGACCAAGAAGGTGGATTTTTTTTTTCCTCGTGAAGGAAGGCGAGGATGATTTTTTTTTTTTTTTTTTTTTTTTAAGGAAGGTGAAGACGAACCTTTTTTTTTTCAAGGAGGAAGGGGGCCCATCAAGGGGCAAATGCCCTTCATTAAGGACGGTGAGACCCCATAAATGGGGTGAGGAACTTAGGTAAGGGGGGCCCCCTCATAACGAAGGCGAGGCCTTCAGGGGGCCCCTCCATGGGCAGGATTTCAGAGCACCCCAACTTCCTCTGGCCAAACGCGGCTATACTACTACTACTATACTACTCAGCTTCACAGATTTTACTTGAAGCTCACGAAGCAGTTAAATTTCAATTACAACTTGTCACATTTTTCTTTTTTACCTATCATGGCTTCCGATGCGTAGCTAAAAATCTTGATGGCTACATTCTTTTCTAAATTTATTCACCAACTTGATTTTTCTTCATTCCACGAAAGTGTATGAAACTTTGAAGAAGGTTCCAGGTTCCAGGTTCCAGAATTTGTTCGCTTAATCCTGCGGATCAGCACACGTTTCCGGTGCAGAGCCTCTACACTGTATCTCCTATTATGTACTTATACCTTAACTGTCTAGCAGTCTCCTTCTAATTTCCATTACTTTCACTATATCATTTTTTATACTTTCTGGTTTATTTATATTCTTTACTCCCATCATCTCCCACACTACGTTTCTTAGTTTCTCACAATGAAACAAGTGTTCTGTGGTATCATTCTCTCTCCTGCATACTTCATGGCCTTATATTTTCCTTTATAGTTTTCTTTCACCTCTACCATATTTAATCGGAGTTCCAGTATAATCTTCATATTCTTTTCTTTCATATTTTCAATATATAATTTTCTTTTAAATTCACAAATGAATTTTAGTTTTTCATTTTAGTTTTCCTCTTTATTCGTTCTTCCTGTAAATATTCATTAATTTTTTGTCGTACACTTTTCTTTAATTCACTTTTTTCCATCATTTTCAAATTTTCTAATGTTACTTTATATAATTTGCACATTTCTGCCATTTCCTCTGCCCAACATCCTGGGTATGGATTTTCCAACTGATCTTCGGTTATCATTTTAATTAATCTATCTTCCTTTGAGTTTAATATATTGTTCATTAGCATTATCTTCTTGTATCCAATGTTTTCCTTGACTGGCTACACTCCTAATTCAGCTAATGTTCCCCAATATGGGGTACTACATTTCATTCCTGTTATTTCCCTTAGAATTCTTCCCTGCATTTGTTCCACTTCTTCAATATCCTTTGTCCTTGTTCTCGTCCATGTTTCATTCCATAAAATATTGTAGGTACTATTATGGTTTCATACAATTTTAGTTTCACCTTCATTGCCCACTGGCCCACTTTAGCTGGTCTCCATGTATCTTTAGATTTGCTATCATGAAATTTATCTTACTTTTTTTCTTTTCTGCTGTATATGTGTTTGGTGATCATCTCTGCTATTGAACCATTGTCCCAAATAATTGTATTCTTGCACTTGTTCTATACTTCCCATTTTCACTTTGTTAATTGTTCTCATTCGGGTACTTTTCTTCTCATCACATTTATTTTTATTACTGCTGATTTCTCTTTTTTATTATTAAATGTAAATTTTTTTAGTATTTCCATTGATCTACAATTACTAATTACTTTTTCTATTACTCCTATGTTACTTGATGCCTGTATTATATCATCCATAAATATACAATTTAGGGTGGATCGATTTTACATTTTTTTCGATTTCCATATTCTAATAGAGACAAAAACTTGCGCATGCATGAGAAAATAGCCTCTGCAAAATCTTAGCTTAATAGGTAATCATCTTCTGCCCCCGGCAGAGCGATGAAAATCATATTTTAGTAGTAAAAAACGTATTTTTAAACCCTAGCCTAGAGTCATAAAATTTTGCGTGTGTGTTATTTCATGCCTAAGCAACGATATAAATGCTATGGGACATATATAAATGCATTATTTAAGACAAAGAGCCGATCTGAAAATATGTATAATATACATATTTTCAGATCGGCTCTTTGTCTTAAATAATGCATTTATATATTTCCCATAGCATTTATATCGTTGCTTAGGCATGAAATAACACACACGCAAAATTTTATGACTCTAGGCTAGGGTTTAAAATACGTTTTTGACTACTAAAATATGATTTTCATCGCTCTGCCGGGGGCAGAAGATGATTACCTATTAAGCTAAGATTTTGCAGAGGCTATTTTCTCATGCATGCGCAAGTTTTTGTCTCTATTAGAATATGGAAATCGAAAAAAATGTAAAATCGATCCACCCTAATATACATGATTGAATTTCTATTTCTCTTATAGAAGCGTGTTGGCACTTGGTTTACTTGTAGACTTTAATTAATGAAAGGAAGGCCACCAGTCCAGGCTTCTATAAAATTTTATATTTTTATAATAGCCAGAAAAGCAGATCAACAAATTCACAGATTCAAGAAATTTACAAATTCAAGAAAGTAACTATCAAAATTTCGAGTTTCACATCTCAATACCAATGGGCCAAAATCTTGACATTTAAGTGATTCGTGTTTTAGCATATACATTTTTTGGGGAGGATAAATTGGGCTAAAATTTATTTTGGATACCTGATCTGAAAAAAATATATAAATACACTCCAGGGATCCGAGAGAGGTGTTGTCACCAAGTTTCATAAAAATTGGCCCAGACGTTTGGACCTGAAAAGAAGATAGACAGACAGACAGACAGACGGACGGACGGACAGAGAGACAGACAGACGGACAGACAGACGGGTGGACATGCGGTGAATTATGGTGTGATGCTGATGATACCTAAATAATAAATTTCAGCCTTTAAAGAGAGCACGGCTGCTGAATCGCACACTATAGAAATATATACCTTTCAACCTTTCAAATGTTCCGTGCGATGATTCCCCATTTCACGAAGGTAAAGCTTGTTGCCCCTCCTCTCCGTGTACATATATATATATATATATATATACATATATATATATATATATACATATATATATATATATATATACATATATATATATATATATACATATATATATATAAAGTGTATGCGATTTTTCTTTTCTCTCTTTCTTTTAGGAAAGAAAATGCACTAACCAACGATCTAAAAGATATATCTGAAATATCCATAGCTCAGTATGAATTAATTTTCAATAGTGCTAAAAATGATAAAATAATATATGATACAAATGCCTTCTTTGAAGAATTACAAGGAAGGAATAAAACAGCTTTTGATTTTATCCAAGAAAATACAGCACAAATCATGCGACAAGTGAAATCCCACTCAGCCGCAGGTCCGAACAAATGGAACGCCACACTGATTAAAATCTGTAAGAATGAAATAGCTATGCCCCTTTATTGCATTTGGAGAAAGGTCTTGGAACACAGGAGAAATACTGAGCATTCTGAAGAGAGTGGACAGTGTTCCTATATATAAAGAAGGAGACACACCAGTGTCATTAACAACTAATCTCTCCAAAATGTCTGAAAGAATAGCTACAGAAAAGAATCTATGAATTTTTGGAAGCATATACTCGTATAGGACATATTCAGTGAGAACCAACATGCATGGATTAGATGAGAAAGATCGTGCCCATTACAACAAATATAACTTATAATAATATCACTGATGCGCTCGAAAACAATGAAAATTATGATGTAATATATATAAACAGACTTTGCCAAAGCATTGATTGTACAAGTGTGATCATGGAATAATAGCACATAAATTGAAATATATGAGAATAGCAAGAAAATTATAAAAAGGGATCTATAATTTCTTTCGAGAACGCCATCAAGTCCCAAAAAATATTATCATCAGCGTAGGAGATACGTAGCTCAGTACATCAGGGAAGAGTGTTAGTACCATTACTATTCATAATCATGTTCACCGATATCTGATAAGATTTTAGTGTCCTTCGACAGTACTTTTAAATTCACGTAACAGTGAAAGGAAAACTATGAGTACAATGATGGTACTTCATTACTATCTGGACAATCAAAGGGCATTTTTTAGAGTACATTTATGAAGTTGTTAAATTATAAACGATTATTGTGTGGAATAAAAATGAATAATCATTATTTGGCAAAATGTTAACTTAATAAAGATTAGTTATAAAATTCCTCGAGGGGAGAGAAAGTTTGGGTGTAGGAATTAGCCAGTCAGATGGTACTAAATTTACAGCCTGTTCGGGCCATGGAAGCACCTAAAGTTAGACTTTTGCTTTCTGTTGTGAACACGAGTTGTGTTTATACGATACAAGAATAAAATAAGTTCCTATTGATCTCTGTGTCTCTGTCTCTGGTAGAATGTAGTTAAAGTATTGTCATCCCCCCTCCCCTTAATCATACCATTCAAAAGTAATTAAATAAAATATTATGAAAGAAAATTCAGATCTATCATTTGCTTCCTTCGTCCTAAGCGTACCGATGTCGATCACCAGGTATATATAAAAAAAGATTTGAGTAAATTGAATTCAGAAGTGGAATTAAAACAATGCTGTATAGGCTCAGTAAAGTAACAGATTGGAGTAAATAAGGCAGAGAATAATGGTAAATTATGTTAAACACATTCCTGATTATTACATAAGAATAATAATAAATATAATAATAATAATGATAATAATAATAATAATAACAATAATAATAATAATAAATGATGGCCAGACTTTAATAATTACTTTATACATACTGCCTGTTTAATTTTTTCCATGTATTCAAGAAGATCTTCATCAGGAGGCAAATCCCGTTTGTTGCTTTTACCAATTTTTGTCAGAAATTTCAAGGCACTTTCATGTTTTCCTTTTAGGATCAACCATCTTGGAGATTCAGGTAAAACACTGAAAAAAAAGAACATAAACATTACTCTAGTGTCTTTTCATTGTAAATAGATATAAATCCATTTAGTCACACTTCAGGAATATATTCAGAATTCATTTTAATGCATGCAACAAATTCTTTGTTACGTATTTGTAAACGGTGCTTTAGCACTCAGCTTTTTTAACAAAATATAAATTACTTGCTATCTTCAAGAATATATTTACTGTATAAACATTTATGAAAATATGAATATATAAGAAATAAAAAATAATAAGAAATATGGTATACGAAATGCCGCGCTGATTGAATGGTGCGAGTAGGTGCTTCAGTGAATAATTGAAATGCAATTAATGCATGCACTCTATTCGCAAAGAAGAATCAAAAGTATTTCCAGAAGTAAGAGGAATGTTGCAGCATTATGAAGCATACAGGAAGAATACCCATAACATTGTTTCCTTTTATAATTTGAAATCAATACCAGGAGCGGCTCGCAGGTAGGCACTGTGGAACTGCAGCACCCCCATGATCTTATGATCTTTATATTTAAATATTTAAAATAGCCTCTCTGATTGTTTTTTTCGATGAACTTTGAGTTTTTAAATCAGATTATATCCTTTTTTCCTTAAACTATTTCAATGCCGAACGAATGAATCACGAAAGTAGCTTCAGCCTTCCCGTGGAACTGCGTACTTAACAGTTCCAGATTTTGTTCGAAACGCTTGAAACCTCGGTGGCGGACGTACGAAGAGTGAGTCAGAATCGCGGGTTTAAGAGGATCCAAAGCACTGTGGACAGAGCAGTGCCGATTTGTTTGTTTGACGTGGTAGTTGTGTTGCTGTATCGTTTGCTAATTCGAAATTTAATTTCCGAATTGCATTTATCAATGATTCGTTATCATTTATTTTTTGGCGTGAGATTGAAGTTAATTATATAATTGGATTATTTACAATATATAACTTTCATTTCTTAGAATATTTTTTTCGCAAGTGACTTTTTGTTTTTTGAAATTTTAACTAGGCGCCTATTCTATTATCATGGCTGCGCTAGCCCCAGAAGTGAGTCGGGTGACAGTGAGTAAAATTCAGTCTCGTAATTTTTCACAGTTATCTCTTCAAGAAAAAATAGCTATTAAAACTGAAGGACGCCCTACACCAGACATTCAAATATCTCAGCCCGGAATAAGTAACAATAAGAAATATATTCGTAGTTTTAATTCAGAATGGTACCAAAGAAAAAGTTGGCTTTGTGGTTGTAAAGTTAAAAATGCATTATTTTGTTTCCCTTGTCTACTACTCGGTGGTGACTTGACGTGGACAAAAAGTGGTTTTACAAATATAAACAAAATGAAAGAAAAAACTGAAAAGCATGAGCGTTCAAAGAAGCATATTGATAATGTGATTTCCCTGTCACTTTTAGGAATGGTAAATATCAAAGAAAAACTTAGTGAGGCTTACAAACTCTCGATTATCGAACATAATAACAAAGTTACCAAAAATCGTGAAATATTGTCGAAAATAATAGACTGCATTAAATTCTGCGGAAATTTTGAGATTTCTTTACGTAGACATGATGAAAAAGATGATTCGGCAAATCCAGGTGTATTCAGGGGATTAATTAATTTCGCATCAAAATTAGATCCCGATTTGAAAAAAACATTTAGAAAGCAACACAGTCTTCAAGGGCGTTTCCAAAACCATTCAGAATGATATTCTTGACTGTGTGCTGCAGGTATCCCGCAATCAAATAAAAAAAGAAATTAAAGAAGCTTCGTTTGTGGCGGTCATGGCTGATGACATAACTGATGTTTCTGAACACACTCAAATGGTTATTGTTCTGAGATACGAGCTGAATGAGGAAGTCTTTGAGCGCTTCTGGGGTTTCTTTACTCCGGAAAATCAAACGGCAGAAGGACTATCTAAGTGCATTCTAGATCAGCTAGATATTCTTCTCGAAGGAAACAAGCAGAAACTAATTGCTCAGACATTTGATGGCACAAATGTCATGAAAGGAAAAAAAGGGGGAGTTCGGGCTAAAATTAAAGAAGTTTACAATAATGCACACTTCATTCACTGTTATGCCCACCAACTGAATCTGATTATGAAAAATGCAGCAAGTACTACCCGAAATTCAAGAATATTCTTTTCTAACCTCTTGGCTATACCAACATTTTTCTCCAGGTCACCACTTCGTCTTTCTATCTTAAGCAAACATATGGCCAGCCGCATTCCTCGCCCATCCCTTACTAGATGGAATTTTCATATACGCACCGTAAACCGCGTCTATGAAAATTTCGAACCCTTAAAAAAATGCCTTGAAGAAATACAGTCGACAGCAAACGCAGATCAAAGCATTTCAGAAGTAACAGGAATTTTGCACGTTTTGAATAACGAAAAGTTCATCTTTTGGTTGAAACTTTTTCATCAGATAATGCCTCACGTAGAAGTCATTTACAATCAAATGCAATCTCGAGCTATTGACTCATGTAAAGTACAAGAATATATAGCAAACTTCAACAATGCCATTTTAAAAATAAGAAATTCGGAGTACTGTGAAAATCTTTCAAAAACACTCATGATTGAAGCAAAGAAGTGTGCGACTGCGTATGTGTTGACATAGCTGAGAGGTATTCATTTACCAAACAATTAGTAGCTGCTAAGCTGTTTACCAAGGAAAACTTCGATAGCTATAATATGAAAATGCCTATGGAAGAGGTAACGGTGACCACTGAGGCATATCCCATGATTGAAAAAGAAAAGCTTCTTACTGAACTACAAGTTTTCTACAGTAGACCTGATATGCACAATTACGACAGGTTAATTGATCTGCTGAAATTTATCACTGAAAATAATCTAGTAGATGTTCTTGGAGAACTAGCTAAGCTCATAAAAATTCTTTTGACCATCCCCATGACTACATCCGAGGCCGAACGCTGCCATTCAACATTAAAAAGAATAAAGACGTTCTTAAGGAGCACTATGAATCAGGAAAGACTAAATGCTCTTGCAATGATTTCAATAGAGAAAAATTTGATCAACAGTACACAGAATTTCAATGAAAAAGTAATAGACCTTTTCGCTCAGAATAAAAACAGAAGAATGGAATTTGTTTATAAATAAAATTTTTGGCAAATTCGAAATTACCCATTAAGCGTAAGTACCCTATAATTGATTTTATGATACTATTTTACTTATTTTTATGACCGAGTAGTGAGTAGTTATCTATTTATCTATTCGACTTTCTCTCTCTCTCATATATATATATTATATATACAGTATATATAATCGACACAATTGTTCGCAATTTCTGAGGCAGCACCCCCATAACTGAAAGTCACGAGCCGCCACTGATCAATACAAGTTTCATTCGGAAACAATTTGGTCTATAGTATCGCATCTGAAGGTAATGTGAATTCCAGAAATTGTTTGCAACTTAAATACCGGTAAGCAATAATTAATTATTATATAAAACATTTTCCAATAACATAACTTATTTTTAAAAATCAATTTTATAACTTGTTTCATCCTATTTTCTATGATGGGTGTCAGTAAGTAAGAAAAAAGACATTCTTCAGATGCGTTTACTCCTTTTGTGTTCCACTCTGGCGGTAAAGACTGTATATAAATAAGGATTTCTTCAAAGAAACAACTCCCAATAACTGTGAACTGATACGTGAATTGAAGAAGAAAATCATACAGTATAATCTATCTTTCCTACATTTATTTAATCCTTTACAAAATAAGATAAACTGGGTTTGTATTTGGTTTAAAATGACGAAATAAAGAAAATATACAGTATTAGCAGAGATGAGCAGTATCTTGTATCTTAAGATACAAAAAGTATCTTAAGATACAAGATACGTATCTGAGATACATATCTTAGATACTTTATTTTTGGAGGATCTTGAGAAGTATCTAAGATACATTTTGTCATGTAGCTTGTATCCCGGGATACACTTTCAAAGATACTTTCATAAGATACTTTTTAAATAGAGACGCTAATAACTATTCATGAAATATGATCATATCTGACGCACGTTGAAGCAGGCCGGCGATTGCTGTTACATGTTTGTACATGAATACTACCGTTGCGCTGCGCGCACAGTCTCGGCACAGACGTACTCAGGTTTCATCTTGTATCCCGCGGTTTTAACATGTTTTTACATGATTAAAAATCAGGAATTATACATATATTTGCTTATTCCTGCAAATATATTTATTGAGGAAAACTTTATTTTTTCTTCGTGAGTAGGTAACTGAGCATACCTGTATTAACAATTTATTTGAAATACATAAATTGAAAAAGTGTGGTTTATTTTATTTTTCCATACCTAAAAATTTTCAGGATTATTTATACATATTTACTTTGTGCTTTCCTTTTAGTTATATCACTATATGAATACTGAGATATGAAGTACCATTGATTTGGCATTTATTTATATCCAGAAAATATAATAATAAACAATTGAATGAGACAACTCGTGCGCTCATGGCTCACCAGGTGAAACTAAACTCAAATAATTATTCTTTCAAAAGTATCTTGTATCTTAAAAATGTATCTTGTATCTGTAACTTGTATCTGTATCTTGAAGATACAGTTTTTTCGAGTATCTTGTATCTGTATCTCAGATACATTTTTGTTGGGTATCTTGTATCTGTATCTCAGATACAATTTCCAAGTATCTTGCCCATCTCTGAGTATTAGTTATAAAACAGTATAATTTTTTACCAGCCACTTAGAATCAGAAGTAGAGTAGGAATAGTTAAGGCAAATTGCAGATCCTTCCATGGACGCACAAAATAGGCAATGCTCGCGGTGAGTATCAATCCAAATGATGAGGGAAGGCCAAAGTAATTGCCAAACAAAGATCGCTGTCTAACGGAACATAATTCCATACCTGTGGTTTATGTAACCATTAGCTTTACCCTAAAATTCTTCAGCTCATAAAATAAAAGGGTAATATTTTTAAAGTTATGTGCTAATTTAACTCATAAAAATTAACATTAGTTTCCGCCGATATTGTTTTTTTTTTGTTTTAAGGCCATCAAAAAAAAGAAAAAAAAAAGAAAAATGAAATATAAAAGTAATCGCTTTATGTCTCAAAATAACTTTTGGTTTGCATACAACAGTGACTGTTTATTGACATACTATAAGACTCAACAAACCTTTATAAAAATGATATGAATTACTTTTTTTTTCTTAACAATAAGCTTGTTTTACCTCACTATCTCTTCTGAAATAAATTTGTTTAATTAAACACTGAGAATGTAACAACTATTTTTTACTGTGCATGAAGAGGGAAGTTTGTACGGAAAATGTAATACAGTAAAATTGAAACAAAATTGCGAGAAACAGGATGAAGGAAAAGAGAATTAAGACAGGAAAAGTTGAAAGAAAAATTGTAAATATATATTGTATATATATATATATATATGCAAACTTTACTGATTTGCCAAAGTAAATGTGAGTAGTATGCACGTATTTGGTGCGAGGGGGTAGGAGTGTCAGTGCCAGTGCCAAGTGAGGGGAAAAGTGATTGGAATGAAATAGGTATAGGTGTTAGAGGATATGAAATGTCTCCATGATGGTTCCGTTTCTCATTTTATCAGTTGCTCGGAGACACTAGCACATTTTTGTGGGAACTGTGATGGTCAAATTAAAGATGAGGATGCGTGAGAGTAAAATTGTACTTAAATACACTGACAGAATTTAACTATTTAATTGGATATAAGCACGGCATACGATAGATTGATCCACAGTATTTTATTTAAAAAATTAGGGAACAAGAAAGTTCCGTTCCTTTGTACATATTAAATATATTTAAATTTTGGTACACCCACCCATTTACTTGCGACTTGTATCCCATTTAATAAAATTCACGTGGAAATGATTACCGTATATATCGGGTGGCCCAAAGAAACACCTTGAGATTTGAACATCAATAACTTCAAAAATATGCAGTTCACACTTCCAAAATTTACAAACTTTTACCTCAATCTATTGGTAAGTCATCTTAAAAATTTCAGACCTCTACATAAAATACTTTTTCCACAGCTGAGGGAACAATGAGGTATGGTGCGAAAAACGAATATCATAAACTGAAAAAAATTTATTATTCACATCTTATCAACAAATATGATCAATATGTCCGCCGTCCTGCTTCAAACTAATCTTAACCTTTTCTTCCACGACATGATACATTTTTTGATTTATGCTAATGTTATTTTGTCCCAACATTCGAGTATTTTTTTCTTTAATTGCATTTTTGTAAACTTTTCTGTTTGGCCTTCATAAATCTTCTCTGGTAGTGTGTTCCATATGCAATAATCCATGGGACTGCAATCACGTGATTGCGGGGGCCAGTCATTTTTTCCAATGAAGTTACTTCATTCTGTTATAGTTAATCCTGTGTGAACTTGCTAGTATGAGCTGTAGCACCATCTTGTTGGAGTACGAAATCGTTTCCATAATACAGACGCCGGCAATCACGCAAAAGATTCTCCTCTAAGACATTTACATAGGTTTTTGAATCAATTTTTTTATTTTCTGAAATGAAATGAATTTTCGTCTTCCATTCCACGATACACCTGCTAATACCATGATTTTTTTGGAAAACCGACTTGTCTGGTGGTAAAGTCTCGATGGAGGAATGTCTTTCTTACGCCGACCATAAACAACATCGTTCCGGGAGTTTCGAGCAATGTCGAAGGTGAAATTTTTTTCATCTGTAAAAACTATTTTTTTAACATCATTGGAAGAAAATCTATCAAGCAGTTTTCTACAACGAATTTTTTTTTTAGCTCTCACATTGCTGTCACGTCTTGAAACACGGATCCTTTTAAATGCTTTAAGTCCTACCGTTCTCTGCATTCTTTGTATGGAACTTCTACTGATACCTAAATTTCTTGCAATTTTCCTCTAAGAACAGTGTGACCTAGGTCGATTCTCTTGAGATAGGCTCATCATTTCGATCATTGCTATATTGTCTTGAGTGTAAACTGTTTTAGGCCGATCACTTCCACGCTTCCGTGCCGTCGAACCGGTTGCTTTAAGTTTTTTAATTATTCTATTCACAGACGTAACATTACAAGTTATTCCTGGAAATTCCCTCAAAATTCTTGCCCAAGTCCATCTTTTTTCCAAGAAACACTTTTCAATCACCGCTTTTTCACCGTTAGTTAGAACCATAATTTGAAGGGTAAGTTTTGAAAACAGTATTTCTCGGTATTGAACTTCATATTGTTGTCTTCCGTCCATTGTAGATTCTGTTTATGTCGGTTAGTAGAGATCCTATATCTTCTAGGTTTCTTATTTTTCTACTGATCTTTGTGTCATCCGCAAAGGATGTTACTGTGCTGTCTCTAGTAAAGTCCTCATGTATGTCAGTTAGCATGATTATGAAGAGTAGTGGAGCTAATACTGTTCCTTGTGGTACTGAGCTGAGGATCTCTAATTCTGATGAAGATACTCCTTGTACTGTAACGACTTGCCGCCGCTCACTAAGGAAATTATATATCCATTTCCCTACTTTTCCTGTTATTCCCATATATTTCAGTTTGTGTATTATGATTCCATGGTCACACTTGCCGAAAGTTTTAGCAAAGTCTGTGTATAGTACATCATAGTTTTCATTACTTTCAAATGCATCAATAATGTTGTTGTAGTGTTCCATTAGTTGTGATAGGCATGATCTGCCTAACCGAAACCCGTGTTGGTTATCACTGAATTTTTTCTGAGTTTCCAAAAAGTCATACATTTTCTGTCTAACTATTCTTTCAAATATTTTAGTGAGATGAGATGTAAGCGACACTGGCCTATAGTTTTTGGCTTCGACTCGATCTCCTCCTTTATATATTGGGACTATGTTGGCGCTCTTCAGGATGCCCGGTACTTCTCCCGTGTCTAGTGATCATCTCCATATCCAGTATAGAGGCTCAGCGATTGCATTCTTGCAGCTTTTGATCAGTGTGGCATTCCATTTATCTGGTCCTGCCGCTGAGTGTGCTTTTAGTTTCCCTATGGCTTATGTAATAGCATCCGTCGTAAAGTCGAAGTCCGTTATACTTTCCCCTTGTAGTTCTTCAAAGAACGCGTTTCTATCGCATATCAATTTGTCAGTTTTTGGGATACTGAAAGATGATTCGCACTGAGCTCTTAATATTTCAGATACTTCTGTTAGATCATCAGATAAAGCACTGTTTTCGTTTTTCAAAGGTCCGATAGTCGCATGGTTTTTCGACTTTCTTTTTGCGAAATTATAGAAGTACTTTGAGTTAACCTTTATCGCTTCTATAGCGTCGTCGTCTTCTTTTTCTGTATGCTTCTCGATTAGTTCCTGTATGACTTCATCGATACTTTGCAGTTTATCATTTAATATTTTTCTGATGTTATCTTTACAGTTACTTAATTTTTCAGTCACTCTTTTTCTCTTTCGAAACAATGCCCTCTTTTGTCTCTCGAATCTGCTTCTCTTTCCTCCTTGTTGTATTTTTTGGGCATGTTTTTCCACAATTTCTAACGTCTTCTCCTCTAACGTCATTAACATCTCCTCCATTGTCTTGGCCTCGAAAATGGTTTTCCAATCTATTACTCCCATGCTGGATGTAACATCTTCCCAGTTTATAGCTTTGGAGTGAAAATTAAAAATTTCGAATTTTCTACTTTTTGTTGTGCGTGTTCTTTCCTTTCCTGTTGCCTTTATATTAAATGTTATTTCAATGATGTTGTGTCCGATATCATAGTTGGGGATATTTCTACCTTATCAATTAGATTACTGTTGTTTGTTAATATCAAATCTAGGCTAGTAGCATTTTTACCTGCTCCTAGTCTTCTCGTGTGCCCCCTTGTCCTGGTGTATACATATATTTTTTTCTATCATTTTATATTTCATGTGTGTATATATACAGGGTGTTTGAAAACTTTCTGTACAAATTGTAATGAGGGATAGGCAACACCAAGACAAACCCTTTTCGTCTATAAGTGTATGTCCGCTGACGTCACCATTCGGCGCGAGAGGGCGCCGCTGCAATTGGCTAAAAGGTGAAGTGGGCTAGACTCGCGCTTGCCGCGGGCATTCTTAAATCGGACGTAGTACGCGTAACATGGAGCGCTTCACGACTGCTGAGATGGCTGACATGCATATGGTGTATGGGGCTGCCAATGGAAACGGAAGAGCTGCTGTGAGGTTGTACCGACATTGCTTCCCAAACAGACGTGTGCCAAACCACCAAACGTTTGCGCATTTGCATCGGCGACTGCGAGAAACTGGAACATTCCATGCAAACATGCATGACACTGGTCGGGAGAGAAACGTGCGCACTCCTGACATGGAAGAAGAAATCCTACGGCGATTTGAGGACAATCCAAGCGCAAGCACGCGAGGTGTTTCACGTATCCTCGGTGTGAACCACGACCTGGTCTGGAGAGTGTTGCACGAGCAGCAACTTGCAATGGACGATACCCGCCCAAACATTGACGGCGAACCGTTCTTGATGAGCATGCACCCGTGTAGCATGTGGATTTGCGTGCGCCCACACGTGAGAATTGTGCATGTTAAACACACCCTCACGTGTGAAACAGGCCTCATCTGAGAACAGCACATAAGCCGGAAAATTAGGCTGCACCGCTGTCTGCTGCAGAAACCAGCGTGCGAATTCCACACGAAGAGGGTAATCCCGAGGTTGTAATGCCTCGACTCTCTGACGATGAAACGGATGTAACTGCTGCTCGTGCAACACTCTCCAGACCAGGTCGTGGTTCACACCGAGGATACGTGCAACACCTCGCGTGCTTGCGCTTGGATTGTCCTCAAATCGCCGTAGGATTTCTTCTTCCATGTCAGGAGTGCGCACGTTTCTCTCCCGACCAGTGTCATGCATGTTTGCATGGAATGTTCCAGTTTCTCGCAGTCGCCGATGCAAATGCGCAAACGTTTGGTGGTTTGGCACACGTCTGTTTGGGAAGCGCTGTCGGTACAACCTCACAGCAGCTCTTTCGTTTCCATTGGCAGCCCCATACACCATATGCATGTCAGCCATCTCAGCAGTCGTGAAGCGCTCCATGTTATGCGTACTACGTCCGATTTAAGAATGCCCGCGGCAAGCGCGAGTCTAGCCCACTTCACCTTTTAACCAATTGCAGCGGCGCCCTCTCGCGCCGAATGGTGACGTCAGCGGACATACACTTATGGAAAAGGGTTTGTCTTGGTGTTGCCTATCCCCCATTACAATTTGTACAGAAAGTTTTCAAACACCCTGTATATATATATATATATATATATATATATATAGAACATGGAACTCAAATCCAGAAATGAATATTTGAAAATTTTAGAGACTGGGACCGGGGCCTCGAGTCCCGTAAAAAGAGTAAGGTCTAACAGGATGCAAACGATCGGGGGCTTTTCGATACCCGGGCGGGGAGCGGCGGGCGGCAGTCGGTGGCTGACTGATGGTCAGTATTTTGAATTTTTTAATGATGTCAAAACCTTTTAAATCACTGTTCAATTTATATTAATTAATATACGAAAATTATAATAAAGATCTACAGATCTATAGAAGCTAAAGCTAACAAAGACCTAAAATCCATTCTAAGGTTAGCCCGAGAGAAAGAAGAAAGTAAGGGGTTAAAAGAAGAGAATAAGTGGTTAAGTAAGCAGCAAAATCTATCACTCGTGAGTTAAAATTCATTCAGAAAGAGAGAAAGAAAGACACCATCACCATCCGCCGGCCACTGCTGACAAGTCGGAAAAATAGTCGAAGAAAATACTTCCAGCTATTGCAGACCAGTCCTCCACTCCATAGGGAGGTAGAGGATGTAGCCCACTCTGCGAGAAAGGGGTGAAAGATGAAAAGAAGTAAAATAAGAATGCATTACAAACCATGCAACACATTCTTAACTCAAACACTATCATCCCATGCAAACTACAGACATGCAATGAAGAGAGAGACAGAGATACGGAGAGAGAGAGAGAGAGAGAGAGAGAGAGAGAGAGAGAGAGAGAGAGAGAGAGAGAGAGGAAAAAAGTAGAAATAATAACAAAAAGTGGGTTAGTTTACGCTACGAGCCACATCTAAGTTCGTGTTAGTCTAATTTTTTTTCTTTGCTGGCATCACACGCTGGCATGTCACAAGCCGGCATCATAGTTAACAGACTCATCCTCGCTCACCACCCCCAGAGCTCCTATTGCATAATTCTAACGAGGGAGAGGGAAAAGGGTGCGGCTCGGAGGGAAAAGGGAGATTGTTGTTTTATTATTATATTAAACAACGTTAATATTTTTAAAATGCCTATCTAAACGGTTCTTAAACATATTAACGCTGGTAGAATTCACGACGGGCGCGGGAAGATTATTCCATTTATCAATTACTTTAAACGTAAAGAAGTTTTTAGCGATATTATTAATGAAACGTCTGCCACGCAACTTAAATCCGTTATTGCGAGTATTGCTATTATCGAAAGTGAACAGTTTGTCAAATTTACGTTATCGATGTTATTAACGATTTTGAAAACTTCAGTAAGCTCCCCCCTTAATCTCCTAGTTTCGAGTGAATGCAAGTCTAACTCTTTAATCCTATCTTCATAAGGCTTGTTGCGCAATGACGGAATTAGTTTCGTGGCACGACGCTAAACCCTTTCTAACCTATCAATAGCCTTACGCGAATTCGGGCACCAAAACTGAACGGCATATTCTAAATCAGGCCTGACTAGGGACTTATAAAGGGGCAATATAATATTCTTCGATTTAAATTCGAAATTACGTGCAATGAAGCCTAACATCCTATTAGCTTTTGCGCAAGACTCCAGGCACTGGTTCCTAACTTTTAAATCCTTAGATACGCGTACGCCTAAATCTACTTCCTCGTCAACGCTCGCTAACTCTCTATCATCCATCGTGTACGTGTAATTATTGTTACGAGAACCTATATGCAAAACTTTACATTTGTCTACGTTAAATTGCATCTGCTACTTATCCGTCCACTCCATAATCCTATTTACATCGTCTTGGAGCCTATTTCTATCGTCCTCGTTAACAACCTTACCGCCTATTTTAGTATCGTCCGCAAATTTTGACACGTTACTTGTCAAACCTACATCTATGTCGTTAATGTAAATTACGAATAGCAATGGGCCTAACACTGAACCCTGTGGGACACCGCTACCTACATCCAACCACCCCGATTCACTACCATTAACAACGATCCTCTGTCTCCTAGCACGAAGCCATTCCTCTGACCAGTTAGTTACCTGACCGCGTATACCGTGCGCTTTAACCTTCGCAATTAATCTTCTATGCGGAACTGTATCGAACGCTTTTTAAAATCTAAATAAATAACGTCAGCCGCTCTATGCCTATCGTATTCGCGCACTATTTCGTTATAAAATTCTAACAAATTAGTTAAACAAGATCTATGGCGACGAAACCCATGCTGACTACTATTAATCAAATCGCGACTTTCTAAGTGTTCGATGATACGATCCCTAACTATGGATTCCAAAAGTTTACTGACAATTGACGTTAAGCTAATGGGCCTATAATTGCTAGCTACTCTGCTGTCGCCTTCTTTTAAAAATGGACGTCACATTAACTAATTTGAAGTCTTCAGGATAATCCCCGTTTCCAGTGACTGATTAAAAATCTTCGTTAAGGGGCCTACGACAACATCTTTCAAATCTTTCAGGCCTGGAGCCTTGCTAACTTTTAACTTATCGATATAATGTGCAATCTCACCCTCGTAAATAGTTATTTCATCCAAAATAGTCTCGCTGCTAAATGGAATGATATCGTCCACATCGGGGACATTATTGACGTCTTCTACGGTAAAAACTCGCAAAAAAGTTATTAAAAATACCCGCCATCGCCTGAGCGTCGGAAGCCAAAGCGCCATTAGCGTCCAAGAAAGGGCCTATATTATCTTTTATCGGCTTACGATTATTCACGTAATCGAAAAACTTTTTTGGGTTATGTTTAATATCCGCAGCTATAAGGATCTCTAAATTACGCTTAGCATTCCTAACTGACCTTTTAACCTGACGTCGAAGCTCGATATATCTATTAGCGTTAGCTACCGTGTCATTGCGCTTATTTAGTCTATACGCTCTGTTACGCTCGTTTATGAACTCGCCTATTTCCCTAGTCCACCACTTAGGCCTACCATGATTTCTAGCGCGCTTGGGCTTACGAGGAATAAACTCCCTTTCGATATTCAAGAAACTATTTTTAAAAGCCTCCCAATGAAAATTTGCGTCATTACCCATAAATAAGTCACCCCAGTCCACTACTCTCATCCTATCCGCAAAACTATCAAAATTGGCCCTACGAAAATCAGGGACTTCCATTACGTTACTATCCTTAGTGTTTTCTATCAATAACTTAAACCTAAGAATTTGATGATCAATTACATCCTAAACTCTCGCCTACTTCTAAACCTTTGACTATGTTTTCGCCGTTCGTCATCACCACGTCTAAAATATCATCACCGCGCGTTGGTTCGGTAACCATCTGTCGTAAAAAATTATCTTCCATGAACTCAATCTCAAACCCTCAACGTTACCAGTAAAAGTCTTGTAATTAACGTTAGGGCAGTTAAAGTCTCCAACAATTATACTATCCCGATTATTAATAAAGTTACTAAGAATTGTGTAAAATCTAGTATCGGTATCGAGGGGCTGAACGGGAGGTCTATAAACAACAACAAAATTGAAACTAAGACTACGCGCCCTAACTTCAACGCATATCGCATTAATTGCTGCCGGAAAATCTATCTTAACCTCGATAGCCCTAAGGAATTACGAATGTACAGTAAAACGCCGCCACCAATCCTATGTAACCTATCATTAGTAAGAGTTTAAAACCCGGTATTTCAAGTTCCCCCAAGTCCGAGTCACGATATTTAACCACGTTTCAGCGATAGCAACTATATCGTAGTTGCCAGAATAAATTATCACCTTAAATTTGTTTAATTTATTTCTAATACAACGCGCGTTACAATAAAAGACGTTTGAGTTATTTTTTACCACGGGTCGGCGTTTTAAGCTATTTTTCACGTCGGGCCCGCGTTCCCCGGACCCACAACGTTTAAAGAAGGCTTCGACCTATACAGCTTTCGAACGTTTTCGTCAATTAACCTACCTAGCCTAGCATTACCTATTTCATTAAAATGCACCCCATCTCTTATAAAAAGGCTAGGATCATTGAAATCTGACCACAGCTTTACGAAGGGTACATTTTCTCAGCACAAATCTCTTCTAATTTAGTATTCAAAAATATCGTTTGACGTAATCGTAAGACCCAAACCGTGCCTAGGGGTAATACCTAGAACTAAAGACCTATCTGACCTCGCCTTCAAGGACCTAATTAACCCCTATATCTCTCCAAAAGGTCAGGCACTCTCGTATCGGGCCTATACGAATCGTTGCCCCCTACCATCGTCACCAACATCGAGTGACGGAAGGCAACGTCAATCCTATCCACTTCGTCTCTAACAATGGAAAGTGAATTTTAGCACCCACAAAGCCACATTGTTCTCTGTATCATGTGATCTGAGTTTTGTCAGTGGTTCATCGGAAGTGTGTGTGTGTGTGTGTGTGTGTGTGTGTGACCTGGCTGGAAGTAGCTAACCTTAATGATGGTGATGGGGGCTAAAAGGTAAATAATAATAATAATGATGTTCACCATTGACTGACTTCCAACGGGGAAATAATAATATTACTGATGATAATGTTAATATATGTTTGGCGAGAGAGAGAGAGAGAGAGAGAGAGAGAGAGAGAGAGAGAGAGAGAGAGAGAGAGAGAGAGAGAGAGAGAGAGAATTTATTACATTATATTTCAATGATTCACTTTGTGTATTGAACCCTTATATTATAAGTGTATGCTTTATATTTGCACAGGTTCAGTCAAAGATTTACTGTAAGAATGGATAGCAAAGGTTACAACTTTTCAAAATATTCTTTTGGTATGTAAATGCACCGAGTGGGTTAAGCGACCACTCAGAATAGTCCCATGAGATAACTTTTACGGAATACACAAACCTAATGTGCATGGAACAAGTAACCCTTCTGAACTAATTAAACCCCTATAGTCCGAATAAGTAGTGGTAAATGGCAAATACTAAAGTTTTTTCTTTTTCATGATGGAAGCCCAACGTGGGCTGTTCTTCTTAATAACTGTGCTTCTGTGCTGACACCCTGCCAAGGCAAACTCTTTCGTCTTTGTCTCTCATCTGGTACTTTTCTTTCCTGCTGGGAGTTCGCTTTCATTCAGTTTGTCCCAAAGAAGGGTGACCGCTCTCAACCCTCCAACTATCGTCCAATTGCTTTGATTTCTTTCCTTTCTAAAGTTTTTAAATCTATCCTTAATAGGAAGATTCTTAAACAACTTTCTTCTCACAATCTTCTTTCAGAGCGTCAGTGTGGATTCAGCAAGGGACGCTCTACTGACGATCTTCTTAAATCTCTCTCTGACTATTGGTTACCCTCTTTCGGGATTTCGGTGAGACCTTTGCTATTGCGCTAGACATATCAAAAGCTTTTGATGGAGTCTGGCACAAATCTTTAATTACGAAACTGCCCTCCTTCGGTTTCTATCCTTCTATCTGTGCCTTCATCTCTAATTTCCTTTCTGGCCCATCTATAGCTGCAGTTGTAGATGGCCACTGTTCTTCTCCTAAAGCTATTAACAGTGGTGTTCCTCAGGGTTCTGTCCTGTCACCCACTCTTTTCCTTTTATTTATTAATTATCTTTTAATTCGCACTTTCTGTCCCATTCATTCCTAAGCCGATGATTCCACTCTTCACTTCTCTTCACTTCTCCAAAGCGTTCCTCACAGCAGTCGCTTCATGATTCGCGTAGGACGGCTATGGGACACCTGACCTCTGATCTTTCTGCTATATCTGATTGAGGCAGAAAACCTTGTGGCTTTCAATGCCTCACAAAAACAGTTCCTTCATCTGTCTACTTATCACAATCTTCTACACAACTATCCAGGCTATTCAACAACACACAACTCAATCCTTCCTCTTTTCTTAACATTCTTGATGTTTTCTTTTCTCGTGATCTTTCCTGGAAAGATCACATATACTCTTTCTAAAACAGCTTCTAAGAGGTTAGGTGTGGTGTACCGCCTCAGCACTTTCTTCAACCCCACTCAGTTGCTATCTCTTTACAGGGGTCTTGTTCGCCCATGAATGGAGTATGCTTCTCATGTGTTGGGTGGGTTCAACCCACATAGCCGTACTTGACCTGGTGGAATCAAAGGCTTTTCATCTCATCACTTCCCCGCCTCTTACTGATTGTCTTCAATCTCTCTCTCTTCGCAGCAGTGTTACCTCACTCTCTCTTTACTATCGCTATCATAACGGACATTGCTATTCTGAACTCTCTAACTGCATGCCTCCTCCTTTAAAGAGAGCACGCAGTACCAGACTTTCTACGCGTTTTCATTCCTTTTCTGTCCAACTATCTAATGCAAGGGTTAATCGGTATTTTCAGTCTTTCATCTACTTATCCGGTCAACTCTGGAACAATCTTCCTCACTCCATCTTTCCTCCTGTCTATAACCTTCCATCTTTCAAACGCAGAGTGTTTAGGCATCTCGACAACCCCGGACCTTGATTTTGGCTCTCTTCTTCTTCTATGGGAGGGGCGCTTTTGCGGGCATTTGCCCTTGGCCCCTCCTTCCTGCATAAAAAAAAAGTTATGTTATTCATCAGCAAAGAAGTTTCCGTTTTGGATTTTGGCTTCAATTCGAAGTAAATGCAATGATTTTCTTGCGTATATTGAGGTTCTGAATGTAGTTGCCTAGGTTAACTTTAAGCTATATGCCCTGTCCCAAAGCTGGGTCCTATCTACTTAGCAGATAGCTGGTGAAGGAAGCTATATTTTAGGGACTGTTTGCTAGTGACCCGTTGCCCAAGTTGGGCTTCCATCATAAAAAAACTTTAGTATTTACCATTAACCATTACTTATTGGGCTATAGTGGATTTAATTATCCCACGCACATTGGGTCTGTGAATTCCATATATTATTTTTTATTATTATTATTATTAACAAGTGAGGAGAAACACTGTAGAAGGGTTTGACACATACTTTGAAAAGTTTTTTTTATATCTTTCAAAAGAAGAAATATCACTTGTTTTACTTAAAATATTGGATTTGATAAAGAATTCTGTAAATTTGCTGTATAATTTTTTTTTAAATACTTTACGTAACGTTGTCAGTTCAGAAATTGGACAGTAATTGCCCGTCATACGAGTTTAAATACATTAAAGAAAATTATGATAAAGAAATTATACTGTACAGTATATTAGAGAAAACGGACAAGTCCTGCAGAATAAGCAATAGATATAAGCGAAACGCTTAATAAATAAACAAATAAATAAGGTATATTGTGTTTACTATATATGAGTTGCTTTATAAAGAAAAGTATCACGAATGACGTTGCTGTAGGGAGCTGCGCAAAAAAAAAAAATCTCAAACATGAAAAATATTCTTCATGGTCCAGTGACTCTAGTCACTTCAAAGGATAGTGAGCTGAGCTCTTAATTTAGAGGTTTTCGAGGGGGATCCTTACGGCTAAGAAGAAATTTTCTTAAAATTAGAAACTGTAAACGGGATTATAAAAGTTGAACACAAGTTAAAATAAATAAAATATAGTAAATAATAAAACACTATTAAAGTAGTGTATTACGAAAACCTTCCTTTGTTCTCCCTAAATGTGAATACCAAATTTGATGCAAATAACCCTAGCCCTTAGGTGTGTATAAACGAACAGTCAGACAGGCAAACATCATCATCATCATCGGGACTTGTTGGGGGAACTTGATATACCGGGTTTTAAACTCTATACTAATGACAGGTTACATAGGTTTGGTGGAGGCGTTTTGCTGTACATTCGTAATTCCCTTAGAACTATCGAGGTTAAGATAGATTTTCCAGCAGCAATTAATGCGATATGTGTTGAAGTTAGGGCGCGTAGTATTAGTTTCAATTTTGTTGTTGTTTATAGACCTCCCGTTCAACCCCTCGATACAGATACTAGATTTTACTCACTTCTTGGTAACTTTATTGACAATCGGATTTGTTTACTCATCTCATATCGATAACATTGTGTTATCTCTTAATCCTTCTCCATTTTTTCTCGAGTTATTTCACGCACTTCAATTTCTTGTGTTAATTTTTCATTATAATAATGCCGTGCATTTCGATTTTAGCATCCTTACTACTTACTACGTCATCAAACTCGTGGACGCAACAGGTAGAGTATTACCCTGTTGCGCATCCACCGATCCGTTAGTTTTTCACAGTACGTAACTCACCATTTCCAGTCTTTCGAGCAAGAATCTATTTATATCCGCTCGAGTCTGTCGTCATAATCCTTTAAAATTGATCACAATTTAAATGCCATTTCCGGTAGTTGCCAGATATCACCAGACGGCTCATTTCCGTCAAGAACATTATTGAGGAAAGTATATTATATGAGTCTCGTCCGTCAGTGTCAGTTACGTCCATCAGTCTTGTCGAATTCGACCGATGAAAGAGAAGATATTGATATTGCCCGGCAAAAATTCATCTCGAGGCAGCCTCGCAGAGTTAGAGCCTCGCCAGAGTTAGCCTTAGCCTCGCAGAGTTAGAGAAAATGCCGACAAAACTGTATCATGTTACGAAGATATATTTAATTTGATTGGCCAATCCTTGTTGATGGGATGAAAAGTCCTAACCCGACTATCCCATTCACACAGAAAACAGCAATACTTAGTGTAGCCCGACTGCAGTCGAAGATCTGTCTACAACTTGTCAGTCGCCACAAACCTGCCCTGAGTTTGTCATAGTTTATGCAGTTTCTAAAGTTGCAATTCATCTTGTCATATGTTTCCTTCATGTGGACTGCATAACCAACTGGAATTGATGGCAATACGTTGCCAACATGCAACAAAACAGCTTTTAGACTCAACTTCGATGAATCAATGAACAGCTAAGCGAAATCAGGATTGTCTACAATAGATGGTCATTTGCCTCTCTTCATGCATGTAAGATATGTCTTTAGTAGTATAGCCGCAAAAAGGTAGAGTGCAGGAATGTTGCAATGTTGCAAGAGATAATGACCATTGTTGCAAAGGGGGTGGGGGTATGCAACAACTCAATGTTGCAAAGGTGGGGGTGCTGCAGGTGCAACAAGGGGTCATGAAACTTGGAGGCGGCGTTATCCCCCAAGAGAAAGACAGGAGAAGGAGAGAAAGGAAGAGAGGTGTTCACCTGGCAGGAGCCAAGTGCACACTAAGACTTCAGCCGAGTGGCCGTTGTCTTATAGACTCCTAATCAGCCAGTTGACTTAGAAGGAGCCAAGGGGGGAGGGGTACACCTGAAGGGGGGAGAAGGGAGGATGACCTCCCCCAAAGGGGTTGTCTTAGCCTAAGAGAGAAAGGATAGACGGAGGAGGACTTTGGGGGGACAAGGTGGGATGTCCTAACCCCCCAAAGGGAAACTAAGCTAAGTCTTAACCTAAGAAGGGAAGGAGAGAGTTCTTTATTCGACCGAAGTTCGCATCAAACTGCCAGCTCCGAAGCCAAGCGGGTCTTATATAGATGATGGTTGAGTTGCCAGATACCATTTTTTATTTTAATTGTACAGGTATACATTATTAGGGTGAGTTGCTAGATACCACCATTTATTTTAATTCGTTACCAAAGCATACAGACATTCTCTTGAAAATCGAAATTGACAATAAGAAAATGTTTATTAATTAAATAAATAAAATTTGCCTTCTACTGCCCAAAAAATAATATAATACGTACAATCGTCAAAATAATAGTTCAGACGAAATACACACACACACACACACACACACACACACACACACACACACACAATTGAACAATATATATATATATATATAATATATATATACACAGGGATATTTAAAATGATTCATCTGATTTCAAATGAGAATATTTTTTAATGTTACAAATACAGTGATTTGTGATACATCAACCAAAAGAAAAACTGTCCAAATTTTGTCTCTCACCTCATAAATGCTCTATGTGACTTCCCCTAGTTACACGAGCAACGTCGACACGATAGTCGAATTCCTCCCATACTCGCTCCAGCATGTCCGTTGTCACTGACTCTACGGTAGTAACAATGCAAGTTCGGAGCTCATCCAAAGATGTGGGCAACGGTGGCACGTACACAGTATCCTTAACGTACCCCCAAAGGAAGAAGTAACGTCGACGAAACTCACGCTGCACTGTGACTTCCGATTTACAGCTCGAAAACTGCAACACACAAAACGCCTTCTGCTGTGCGGACGCCATTTTCACACTGACTGTTTGTTGCTAGGCTAAGCCACGGCGTGACTTTGGAGCCCTCTCGCGGTGATCTTGTAAAACTCGGAGATTTCCTCTTTCATGTGGTGTATGCCCAGTTGATGCACGGTTGATAGGTACGGAAGTATTCTCAGTTGAAATCGGATGAATCATTTTGAATAGGCCTGTATATATATATATATATATATATGTTAAACACAGACCGTGCATGGAACAAGGAACTCTTCTGGGAAAATTAAATCCACTATAGTCCGAATAAGTAATGGTAAATGACAAATACCATAGTTTTTTTTCCTTTTTCATGATTTTAGCCCGACGTGGGCAACGGTCTCTCGCAAAGATCCCATAAATATAGCTTCCCTCACCAGCTATCTGCAAAGCAGACAGGATCCAGCTTTGGGACGTGGATCTAGGGTTTAAAGCAAGCCTAGATCCCTACACTCAGAACCTCTATATAAGTAAAGACTCGTTGCATTCACGTCGTGTTGAATAAATCAAAGAAAAAGGGGGTAACTATTGTATTTTTAGCCAAAAAAAACCAAAACTTAAACCTCAACCGAGACATTGAGCGTCCACTTTTCAAGGCACGAAACACGTCCGTTTAGTATACACAAACTCAGAATGGTTCCCTGAGAACATTATATGTTAAACCAGACCGTGCATGGTCTGTGTTTAACATATAATGTTTTCAGGGAACCATTCTGAGTTTGTGTTATTATATATATATATATATATATATTATATATTATATATATATATAGAAAGAATCATATTAACTGTGTCTATTTAATTTTGTCATTCCTTATATATATATAAACGGATTTCACCTTAAAGTGAATTAAAACAATATTAACATTAAAAATTCACTAAACAAATGGCTTAGCAAAAGAAATCGTTCCATTACATTCTCAAATCTACACACACACACACACACACACACACACACACACACACCTCTGTATATATTATGTGAATGAAAATCAGAAAAATGTCAAAAGTATATTAATTTAAAGCAAATGAATTTTCTCCTTTTAAGAGAATCAGTTATTAAAACCAATATTAACAATATAAGAAACTAATTATTTAAACGCCGTTCTATTTACTTTCTTTCAGTTATTAAAACGAATCTTAATATTAACTCTAGAATAATGTTTTGTTTTAATGTTGTGTTCAGACGACAGCGAGAGGAGGCAGGTAAGCAAAAGATCCAGCAAAAAGGTCCAGCCCGAGGCCTTTTAAAACCATAAACTGGCGAGAAGGAATTTGGGTTGAACTTTCTCTCTCTCAAAGACTCGCATCCACCTTTTCTAGCTCTCCATGCGTTTGTCTACCTTTTATATAAAATTTATTTTTATATTTTATCTACTTAGTTATTTTTATTTACACATAATTTGTATGGTGTCATATTCATAGATAACATCTCTGTTATTGAATTGAAAGATATATTATTATTATTATTATACATTTTTTTAAAAATTAACACACACACACACACACACACACACACACACACACACACACACACACTATATATATATATATATATAATATATATATAGGGTGGCAAAAATTACAATAGTAATAATGATAGCTAACTCCTTTTCGCCGAATTGCAATGGTTAAGCTTTTCACTCCGCCTTAGACCCACAGTTTAACGTGGAACCGAATACATTAATCCGGTCGGGTAGAAATGTCATCGCCCCGATCTCTCAACCGCCGGCTAATCCACCAGTAGGATACCTAGGGTACCCATTTATCAGCCAACCAAGCAGAAATTCAATAACTAAATACAATTTTTCCACACGCCTACGCGAGAAGTCAAACCGAATACATTAATTAACCAAAGTTGAAACTCAATTTAGTATGGGCGCAAAATACTTGCGTCCGAAAGCTGAGTTTAGTATGGGCGCAAACATGGTGACGCACAAAAATCTTCTAGTATATATATATATATATATATATATATATATTTTATACATATAAAGAATCAATTTCGGTATTTTTAATTTTCATACCAAAGGGATAAATTGGGGAGATAACTTTTTATTCTCAAATGAAAGAGTTAAGTTTCTTTAGTGATGTATTGATCACATCAACTGTGTCTATTTTCTTTTGACAAACCTTTCTTGTGTTTCAGAAACAGAAAAAATATCATTACACACCTTTCACTTTCTCCCTTTTCGCCCAATTGCAATAGTCAAGCTTTTCAATCCGCCTTAGACCCACAGTTTAACGTGCAAACCGAACTAAACTGCAGCATGGGCGGGTAGAAATTTCACGGGGTGCATTACTTATTGTGGTAGTTCTTGTCCTTGTATGTGATGAAAAAAGAACAGCTTCAGAGTTCATTTACACCATACGTACACTTATCTCGTGTACACAGTTAGTGGGAAATAAAACGTATCAATGAAACTCTAGACTCATTTAAAATACAGAATTCATTCACACCAGGCGTACACCTATCTCGGGTGTATATATATATATATAATATTATATATATATATATAGCGAGAGAGAGAGAGAGAGAGAAGAGAGAGTTTTGTTTATTCTTTTTTTTTTTTTTAAATAAATAAAGGAATGGATATATTTATAATTTCTTTATTATAAAATCTCTCGATTACATTAGTGATTATTGATCCGGGAATAGTGTAGCTGCAAAATGTGATGTGCACAAAGACAATTTGTGCATATCAATGTAGATTTTTCTATGTAGTAATAATAATAATAACTAACTCCTCGCCGAATTGTAACAATGGTTAAGCTTTTCATTCTGCCTTAGACCTACAGTTTAACGTGGAATCCGAACTAAGCTCCAGCACTGCCGGGGTGGTTATTTATTCACACATCTATGCGAGAAAAATCCACAAGTCAGGAATCTTGGGAAAGCTGTGTTTAGTATGGTTGCCAAATAATTTGCACCCGAAAAATTGAAACTCAATTTAATATAGGCGCAAAATAACTTGCAACCCAAAATTGAAACTCAATTTAGTATGGGCGCAAAATAACTGCAACCCAAAATTGAAACTCAATTTAGTATGGGGGCAAAATAACTTGCAACCCAAAATTGAAACTCAATTTAGTATGGACGCAAAATAATAAAATATTGTTGTGAACAATATTGCATAAAGGGATGGATTGGAGAAAACCAAGTATAGATACAAATATTGTCGTGACGGAGAATGCAAGGGGTAATACGATCATTAAATCTATGGAGAAAATATAAAGATGCCATTAGTCGTCCAAAGCATGGACCCGTTATGTAGGTGTTACGATTGGTACACAAACTTATCATAGCTCCACCCAGTTACACTGCCAACCAATCATTACGAACATCTGCTCTTGATCTTTTGGGGCGGAGCTTGGTGATTGTGCATATAAAAGGAAATATTTTTCAGTTGGGAGTAACAGTAGCTATTTTCGCCAGTGAATAAACATTCCCTCTGCCAGTGAATAAACATTCTCTCCGCCATGGATCACGAACTTTACACTTTTCCGGATTTGTATCAAGAATGTGACACTGCAGCATTGACTGCAATTAATCTTTTTAACGCGATTGACTGTGATGGATTATTTCCAACGCAAACCGTTGATGATATTTGCAATGACGCTCCTTACAATCCGACGCAAGGGACTACCATAGAAATGTAAGTGTCTATAATTTTATTTTTATTTTTTATTCACAAACTGTCAGAAAGATGATTTCATATATATGGAGGGATGTAGTATCTCGTCAAATACTTCAGTTAGATACTCACCATTATGTTAAAATCGAAATTATTTATGGCAATCTTTTGCATGTTTTTATAAATGTTATTCGGAATTACCTCTTAAATGAGCTTCTCTGAGCGAACTAAATATATCTTCACATAATGGGGTCTGTCTTACAATATGTATACTCTGTATATGTTTTTATTAAAAAAGATTCAATATGAACATTATTCTTTCTCCTTTAAGGTCCGATGAGGATTTGACACGTGTTATACAATCTTTTGAAGAATCTCGTGTCATGGACCTGAATACGGAGGATATACCGAACAGTCAGCATAATGAATGTCACATCGAAATAATGTAAGTGTTTTTCGATCTTTTTTGGCTGGAAGAAGACACAATATATTTTCATTAGTTTATTAAATGAAAGAAATCAGTACAATAACCATCTTAAACTACAGAATATACAAACTAACGTTACAGATATACACACGAACAAAAACATTATACTATACAACGAGTACGACAATTGGAAAACGGCTTTTTATCTGTCTGCATACCATTTCATCGTTTTGTTGAGTGTGACACGGGTCAAATAAATTTTAAAAATTTATAAATTCTTTATCACGTGACATATGCATGAGAAATGAAATGCAGTACATTCCACAAGTATTACTAAAATATCCTTGTATTCGAAACGGGTTCCATACAACTTCGGGAATATGTAACTGAGCGAGAAATTTTACAATATCAGGGTCACTCCAGGGTTGAGTACCGATTGAATCAAAATAGTATAGGCGGTGCCTATTTTTAAAATAGATTACAAACCAATGAATCCATTCATTACCGATGACATCTGTGTTCGCAATAAGACTACCGCATTCTCGCGTACTTGGCAAACTCAATGTTTCATTCTTCGCAAACACGCCGATAAATTTGGAACGTGTGACTCGTTCACTATACATTACTCTCTGAAGTGTATTGGCATCCATTTTAAAAGTCAGTGATAACGCTTCTAAATCTATCTACTTCTATTAGGGCTTGCGACTCGAGATATACTAGTACACTAATAGGCGCGTCTATAGGCTTGGTGAATTCCAACCTCACTGAGATGTTTCCGCTCTGCTGTGGGCTTAAATGCATATTTACGCTAGCAGATAAGTCAGGTGTAATGTCAAAAGGATAAAGGTTAAATTGATCAATGAATTCTTTCTGCGTTACTCCATTACCGAGCTCATCACAATCACCTGCAATATGGGTCAGATTACTATAGGCTCTCGCGCAAAGAGGTAACACAGCGTCCGATGAATAGTCCGTATCCAATGTTCCACCCAAAGCAATGCCATTAACGTATAGTTATATTTTTAAGTCCGAAATTCTCGAATTTAAAGGCACTCTTTTTATATTTTCCATTCACCGAAGCATGGTCCTGTATTTCGATTAATATCCTTTTAGGAAGATTTCCCAGGGCGATGTTTTCTATCTGCTTCGACGCCAACCCTGCAGGCACCGTATATAGTTTGATTTGTACTCTGTTAATAGGGTATTTCACTGTAGCGTTTAGTAAATTTTTCTCAATTTCTAGTTGTTTTGGTGAATTTAATTTCACTCGCCGTACGCGGAGGTATGTGTCCATAATGTGAACCACAATGGGCTTTGCTCCCTCTTCTTGATCAGCATCCAGATTTAAGCAGATCTCAGGACTCGTGAGGGTGAGCTTTATTTTTATATTCACCCCGTTGACAAGCAACTTCTCCTGGAAAGTGAAATCTGTGTGCAGACGTCCAAAACACTCGTATATCTTCTTTTTAGAATTTTTAAATTTGCCCTTTATACTACTTTCGTCTTTAGTTTGATAATATCCCTCGGCACTTAAAAAGGTAGCCTTCGCTTCTTTGGAAAAGTTGAGGACATTTTCCAGATAGGATTGTAGATGATAGTATCCCGTGCCTGACGATATGTTAGCCTGATTTAGATATACGTCACACTGGTTGAATATGGAGTTCAGAAAGTTTGTTTCAGGGTATACAGCATATTTGTCATCGCAGTCCGTTCCATCAGAATGGGCTATACATAGCTTTTGGATAAAAAAAGTAAGGGCCTGAGCTGGGTATCACGAATTCTATAGGAGCACTCGGGGAACTAATTGTGTTTAAAGGGTTAATTTTAATAAAGTCACTGTGCTCAATAGAAACTTGAGTTGGAGGCATCTCAAAAAGGGATAGCTCCGAGTTACAGCATTGTGAACTACATGGGTGGCTGAAGCGTGCCATGACGAGTTAGAAATAGTGCCTCCTCTCTCGACAAGTAGTAAACAAACTATGATTCATGATATCAATGTCCTTAGCTTATATCAGTCAAAAAAGTGGTCAACCATAGGTTTCATTCGCTTACAGCACTTCCTTTTTGATATCCTTTTACGTTTAATACCACGTGACCCATTCTTCCGGACAGCCCTCTTCTTCTTCCCGCCACCACGCATTTTTCTCTTTGCATCTTTGATGATTTCGTCCCGTGTACGCTTTAAATGTTTTTTTAGAGCTTCTTTAGGTTTAGCCCCAGCCAATATGTCTTCTGCAGTGTTAAGACCTGATTGTAGCGCTTTCCTTCCGAGGTATCTGGCACCCCTCTTCAGCAAAGGAACAGTCGTACGTAGTATGGATGACAAAATGGACCCAAGTCCACTACCGCGCTGGTATCTCACCCCTCGATAGACGGTGAAAGGCTTTCTATCCATTATAACTCAGTGCATCGAAAGTGTAGCTTCACTGTTAAGCTCCCGTTACCGAATGGGAAGTTTTCACCCTCAATCGTTCTTATATACAGTGCCCGCGAAAAGTATCCGATCACTCAAGAAAATACAATATTTTCCCTTGATATTCAGAGACACGTAATTCACTTTCTATTTGTTCTAGCGACATCTGGTAACTTTGAGGTTGCTCGCTGATATGAGAGCTATCCAACGCATTCTCAAATTAGTGTTCTGGTAGCCTTCGTTGCGGGTGGCTGTGTCTCAAATTTGTCAGATTTCACTGTTGTGTAAATTTCTTGATATTTTTTTTTTTTTACAGAAAGTGGTGTAAATAAAATTTATATATAATGTGTGCTAAAAAACAACTTAAGAGTGATTGTCGAGATGCTATTGTTGCTTTGCATGCATGTGGGAAATCACAGAGACAGATAGCTAAGGAATTAAACATATCCCAAAGTACCGTTAATTTATGGGTTTCACGGGCTAAGAACAATGGTGGCCTAACCACGCCAGTCCCTAAAAAACGATCTGGCAGACCGAGAAAAACAAATTCGCGAACAGACAAACTTATGAAACGTTTAGTATTGAAAAACCCAACAATAACTGCGAAAGAAATAAAATTTAATATGAATAATTTGTTATCTGGTGTTTCTGAACGAACTATCCAGGAGCGGCTCCAAAAGAACTCGGATTACCATCTCGCCATGCTGCTAAGAAACCGTTCATTAATGAAAAAATGCGTAAAAAACGTGTCGCATTTTGTAAAAAATACATTCATTGGACTGTTGATGACTGGAAGAAGGTTTTATTTAGCGATGAGTCGACATTTTTGACATTCAGAAGTTGTCCAAAAAAGGTTCGCCGGCCTATTGGCTCAAATAGGATGGACCCTAAATACACCCTAAAGACAATGAAACACCCTCCAAGTGTGATGGTTTGGGGTTGTTTCGGTTACTATGGGCGTGGAAACTTATATTTTCTTCCGAAGAACACAACTATGAATGGTGCACGGTATTTAGCAATGCTACAGGATAAACTTCCAATGGCAATGGCAATCCAAAGGACAAAACATACATGCATGATGGTGCACCATGTCACAGGGCCAAAATAGTGACAAAATGGATTACTGACAATAAATTTGATATTTGGATTGGCCTGGTAATAGTCCAGATCTCAATCCGATAGAAAATCTGTGGCTAATAATAAAAAATAAGGTTGAATGCCACGACACTGGCTCAGTCGAAAAATTACAAGAGGCCATCAAAAGGTATGGTGCAAGGAAATATCAGTGGAAGTTTGTCAAAACTTGATTAAATCCATGCCAAAACGTCTAGAACAAGTCATCCAAACCAAAGGACAGATGACAAAATACTAATATAAGGTTAGTATACATTTAAACATTGTTTTTTATGTAAAAAATACAAATTTCAAGGGTGATCGGATACTTTTCGCGGGCACTGTATATTGAGATATTGGTTATTAAATTAGTTGCGACATTCACATAATGGGGTCTGTCATATGTAATACTCAAACTCCTTCCTCTATGGTTGGGGATGTGGGCAATGCGCAGCAGGCGTGCCTGGGTATCCCCAACAAACTGGTGCTCCACTATATTACTGTAAATATAGCACATGTCTGGGGACTGAGAGCTTTCAGCAAATTTCTCCATCTTCAATTGAAACATTAAGCTGGACAAGTCACGTTGTGCCTCGTGAAATGTCTCTCTTTGGAAGACTGCGCTATATCGGCCCTCAGCCGCAATTGTGAACAGCTCTTTATCTCTAATATTTTTACTAAGCGTTGATTTTAACCTCAATGTGCATGCGGGCGTGTCTATGTTTACGATTTCAAAAAGTAAATCGTTTGTCAGTACGAATTTTCAAGACTCTTGTTTAAACCCTCCACAATATCCATGGCTGTATCATAATGCCCGATTCCTAACGAAACATTTATGCTATAGAACCGTCCCTCACCGCACAGGGTTGAGCGTACAGTATTGTCTAAGATTATGCCTAATTTTTCGCATTCATCGGTGCTTCTAAGGATCAGAAATATGACCTGTGCTTTTTCAAGAGTTAAAAATTTGGTGGTTAACTGGAGTTCACATAACCCCACCTCATACGAATCACGACCCAATTCAATGGGTCCATGGAGCTCTGATACAAAGTTGGCTAGTGTGTTGTTAGGGTGTACAGACAGGGACGAGGAGGACGGGAGTGTGACGTAGAAATGGTTAGGAGCCATGTTGCATACTATTTAAGCTTCATTATTGCATCAGCTTTTATATAGGTGTTGAAGCTTTCTGGGTACCCTAGCCATTTCACCAGGTACATTTTTCTCTTTCCTGAACCTTTGCTTCCTAAAATTTTCTCAATTTTAAACACATTTTTTCCTAAATTAAATGCACTTTCTGCAATTCCTCGCGGTAAAAGCCTCCTGAGATTTCTTCCCCATTCAAATCTTCAACGTAATACATCATTATCTCACCTTTAGGTCTCATAGCCCTAACTTTAAAAATCTCACGTGTCCATCCTTGCTCAAAACCCTTTGCGAATTTATTTCCCGAACGCGACAGCCTTACATAATCATTGATTTTGAAGCGCGCAGAGTGTGGTTGTGTTGGTGATCCATCTCTTCTCGGGAGCGTACCTCTTTCTAAAACTTCGTTAGGTGTTGTCCCAATCGTGCGATGGTGTGAGCGGTTGTAGGATGATGCCAATGATTCCAGAATGTCTAGAAATCTGTATGTGTTTTTATGTGTAAAATAGCGGTGCATGCGTTCCTTTATGGTACGTTGAACTCTTTCAGCTAAAGAAGCCTTATGTATAGAATTGGTTGTGTAATAGCTGATATTAAACTCTGTCAACATGTTCTGAAAAGCACGGCCTATAAATTCCTTCCCCATATCCGTACAAAAATAGCCAGGAACCCTGTTTTCTTTTAACATTAGCGTTTTGGTGGCTTTAGCAACTGTTTCAGGTGATTTATTTTTCAGAGGAACTAGCCACAGATATCTAGAGAATACATCTATTATGAATAGAATGTAACGGTAACCATCGTTATACACAGAATATCTTTGCATGTCTGTTAAATCTGCTTGCCAAATAGAATCAATCGAGGAGCCGTTGTCTTGGCTGTTTTAAACCTTTTTCTCACAGGCTTATGAAGCGTATAAGCGTCCTGCTCCCGCAAAAATCTCTCAACATCTTTTTTTCCTACTCCGTAAACACTTCTGTACAGTCTATCTACGCCGCCGTAGGAGGCTGGGTTAGAAATGTCATAATAGCGTTTACTTAATACGTTAGCCATTTGCGTATTTTAGAGGCACGTGGGTAGGGTTGACCGTTGTTTATCCTCTTCTTTCTCCTCTTCAAAGGTGTTACCGCCGGGGGTGACGGCGTCTTCAATTGTGCCACATGCGTTGCATGTTCCAAGTCTTTTAACCTGTTCAGATTTCCTATCAACGTTTTAGGGACATTTATTTGTTGTAGTCTTGCTTTAATATGCTTCCATCCTGATGGTGATGGCCTATCCCACTTTCTCACCAGATCATGGACAATGTCTACGATATTCGACCCCTGTACCTTTGATCCTTCCACAATGATCTCGCCTGTATCGGTCCATTGTATGGCTGGGTCCTCATTCAATAGATTATAAAGACTTAAACCTTTATTCCTCAATGTATGTGGGAGGGTGCTTTTTAATACATGCTCGATATGTTGTGTGGCTGATCCCTTAATTTTGGTTGGTCAGCTGTATCGTCGGGTACAGGTCCTATGTCGCCATGTCCATCGTCCCCCGTGCTGTGCCTAATAACCACAGGAATCTCTGTCGGGTTCTTATAATTTTCGTACTCGTGAAGAAATTTCTGCAGAGCTTCTTGGTATAAGATTCTTTTCTCATCAGGTGTTTTTTCACTGTTTAATAGGGCTAGCAATTCGCTTTCCATTCTTTTAAGTCTGCTTTTACGGGGATCTAGATCCGTGTCTGGATTCCTTTGCAGTGAAGCGTACACCTCGTGTGGAATCACTACCACTTTCTTCATTATATTAATCTAGTCAGTAAAGGACCCAAAACTGAAAATAAGATGGGGAGAAATGACCCTCCTGTTTGTACAATAATTCGTTTTTTTCTTCGCTACAGTTTTGTTTTACTTAACGGCGTAGGCGAGCCTTCTGAGATGGTTTCATTGATACATTGCAATTTATAACGTTAAGACAGATTTCACAGATGCATTTTAAAAAGTCGGAGTCGATATTTTTAATAAACATCTGCTGCATTGCCCGGGGCAGTCGATGATAGATTTTTATTAATTCACGGTATTTCTTTAGTCTCTTTGTCATTCTGGAATATACACCGTTTCAGGCTCGTTTGGAAATATATTCGTTCTTAGAAGCACCCTAAACGTGTTTCGCGGATGAAGGTCGCAAAGCAAATATCCGTAACGCGTGCTTGTAGCTTCTTTATAAACTTCCAAAAACTCCTTACGCTGATTCGGGAACATTTGATTGGCTAATACCCCAATTTGTGATACATCTCTACGTTGTGCGAATAAGACTAGATATTGTGTATTTAACGACACATCGCGCATGTATCTATTTTTGAAAAATAGATTCTGATTGATGAAGAACACGCTTATGTTAAGATGGTGGAGAATACTGTAAATGTCTCGGCAAACGTTTTATCCATCTCCAACATGAGATCGTCAATTACAATGACTGTATGTTCATTTCCCTTTAACGAATTAACGTCATATACACCTTTGTGGAACAAAATATCATCTTGGTACTCGTTGAACACTGATTGATACGTCGAATAGCACCATATAACTTTATGCACAAATTTCGAGAACATCTCTCCCTTTTCTTTAATGATTTTAAGCATAAACACAGTTTTACCACATCCTGTAGGTCCAGATATAATACATGTGGATGGGCTCGTGAATCTGAATTTTTCTACAGAGTCCATTTCTAACACGTCACACTCCTAAGTGGATCATTTACAAAATATTACAAATTTTGAGTGCTGTTCCTTATATTTTGTTTTCTTCTCCCACAGAACCGTGAATGACGATGAGGTACAGCACCCCATCATCGACATTACGGATGACCCCGACGACAGTGTAGTTGTGATCACAGAATCCTCCCCTGCCGACGAACCCTCACCAGCGATACCGGTAGCACGTTCAAAGCGGAGGTATGATGAAGAGAACCCCACGTCAGGTATAAAGCGACCGAAATACGCGCCTGTTGTTAGCCAACCACCAGTAATAGAGCCCCAACCCTCAACGTCTTACGCAACAAGCCCCCCAGCAGCACCTTCCGCCAATATATCCCCTTATTCATCCGCCACAGTTGCCCCCCGTTCTGTTGAGTCTACAATAATAGACTCCAGGCCCTCAACGTCTTACGCTGCCAACCCCACATCAGCATCTTTGGCCGATATAGCCCCTTGTCCATCCTCCACAGCTGTCCCCCGTTCTGTTGAGTCTGCAATAATAGATCCCCAACCCTCAACGTCTTACGCAACCAATCCCACATCATCCAATATAAACTCTTGTTCATCCTCCACAGCGGTGACTCGTTCTGTTGAGGATGATATAACGTTTGAGTTGGTGCGCTCCGCAGCCCCCACCCCAGCCTTGACTAGAAATCGGTATAGAGTCAGGGTCGACCCTAGAGCCATGTATAGCAATGGAATTGAGCGCGGGCTACGCCGGGTTGTACAGCGTATTGTAGAGTTTGCTCTTCAGAACCGCGACGAGCGTGAAGTCAGGACGAGTCTGTCCTTCGGATTCGGGTCAGATGACGGTGATGTAGATGATTATTGGGTAGTAGTGCCATTTAGACGTTTGGCGGCTGAAGATGTAGAATATATATTAGGACGTATAATGCAGGCCTCTCAAAGTAGTATAGCCTTCAATATGGACAACTTCACGGTAAATATTGATCGTGTATTCCGTGTTGCGGGTCATAGTGCCATACCGTATACTCTTAACCTCAATTCTCAAGCTATTTATAGACGGCATATAAACGTGGTGGTTACCTCATTTTTTCATTTGTTCGTTCTCCCTCCTCATCTTGCGCGGAATGTTCTCCTATAAAAAGCGTCGTTCTTTACGTTGATATATATATATATATATATATATTATATATATATATATATATATACACACACACTTCAATATATATGTGTATATATATATATATAAATATATATATATATATATATATATATATTATATATAAAATAAATTGATGATTGGTTAGGTTAAGTCGTAATATTTTCGTTACTTTTAACGTTTTATTTGATGGATTCATTGAAAAAATGTCTCCCGAAGATCCAAGTGTAGTTTACGTTCCTCAACTTTGACCCAGTGTAGTTTGTCCCCCCTTTTGCGTCAAAGAGACGTAACTACACTTGCTCTAAAATTTTTAATAAGTCATTGGAAGTGGGGATTATTCCTGAAGATTTCAAATTAGCTAACGTTATACCCATTTTTAAAAAGGCGACCGCACAATAGCTAGCCACTATAGGCCTATTAGCTTAACGTCAATTGTCGTTAAACTTTTGGAATCCGTAGTTAGGGATCGTATCGTCGCTCACTTAGAAAGTCGCGACTTAATTAATAGTAGTCAGCATGGGTTTCGACGCCATAAATCTTGTTTAACTAATTTGTTAGAGTTTAATAACGAAATAGTGCGCGAGTACGATAGAGCGGCTGACGTTATTTATTTAGACTTTAAAAAAGCGTTCGATACAGTTCCGCACAGAAGATTAATTGCGAAGGTTAAAGCGCACGGTATACGCGGTCAGGTAGCTAACTGGTTAAAGCAGTGGTACTTATTGGGCGGCTCGCGATCCAAATATATATAGCGCATTTTGCTCGCGAGCCGCACACTGAGTACTACTGGGTTAGAGGAATGGCTTCGTGCCAGGAAACAGAGGGTCGTTGTTAATGGTAGGGAATCGGGGTGGTTGGATGTAGGTAGCGGTGTCCCTGAGGGTTCAGTGTTAGGCCCATTGCTATTCGTAATCTATATTAACGACATAGATGTAGGCTTGACCAGCAACGTGTCAAAATTCGCGGACGATACTAAAATAGGCGGTAAAGTTGTTAACGTGGACGATAGAAATAGGCTCCAAGAAGATGTAAATAGGATTATGGAGTGAACGGATAAGTGACAGATGCAATTTAACATAGACAAATGTAAAGTTTTGCATATAGGTTCTCGTAACAATAATTACACGTACACGATTGACGATAGATAGCTAGCGAGCGTTGACGAGGAAATAGATTTAGGCGTACGCGTATCTAGGATTTAAAAGTTATGAACCAGTGCCTGGAGTCTTGCGCAAAAGCTAATAGGATGTTAGGTTTCATAGCCAGGGTTGGCAAAAACTCAACAAAAACCCAACTGTTTTTTTGCTGGGTAGTTGGGTTTTTACTGGGTTTTGGGGTTTTTGCTGGGTTTTTGCCAACCCTGTTCATAACACGTAATTTCGAATTTAAAACGAAGAATATTATATTGCCCCTTTACAAGTCCCTAGTCAGGCCTCATTTAGAATATGCCATTCAGTTTTAGTGCCTCTATTTGCGTGAGGAGTCTTTTCAGTTTGGCGTACCAAAGATTTTCGAACTGAAAATTTGTATACTTACAAATTTTTATATTCTAATAACGAAAATGACATTATTTTCCTGGAGAAATATGCGCAACATATGAAAAAAATTGCTTTTATATGCGCAGTAGTTTGCATGGCGCATGAGCGTTATCTAAATTAAGTAGTTATGTTGTGGGTTTTACAAAATAAAACGCAGATAATATCCTTTATTTATTAGAATTTACAATATTTAATAATATTTTAATAAATAAATCTTCATTTGCATACTTTTTCTCCATACAAACGCGCATAAACAGTAATTTTTGTCGTTGTTATTAATGTTTATTTCTTGCCTGTTTAAACCTAGTTTAGTCTGAATATTATTGTAGTGTGAGCGTGTGATAATGCAGTGCTGTGATCTATCTACTTGTAAGTTACCCCAGGTCAGGTTGCCAGACGTCCCGTATTTTCCGGGACAATCCCGCATTTCATCCAAAAATCCCGCGTCAAAATCCCGCGTTCAAATTGTCCCGCAAAAAATATTTTTTAAGCAAATTTTTTAGGGATGAATTGATTTAGAATTTCAATATTATGCATAATAATTTCAATTTATTCACGATGTTTAATTGTTAAATATTATTGTAATAAAAATTTTCTAATTTTGTTTGTTGTAACCGTTGAAGAAATCTAGTTTCAATTTGAAAAAAAAAATTGGTCTTAAAAAAACCTCAGAAAATGTTTTGTCCCGCATGGGCATTTGAAAAATCTGGCAACCCTACCCATGGTCAACTGAATGCCCAGCTAGGGCAACTAAATGCTCGGTTAAGTCAGTTGAATGCCCGGTTAAGTCAGTTGAATGCCCGGTTAGGTCAACTGAACGCCCTTGACAAGTGGTTAGGTTAAGTCATGATATTTTCGTTAGTTTTAACGAAAATATCACGACTTAACCTAACCATTCGTCAAGGGCGTACAGTTGACCTAACCGGACATTCAATTGACCGGGGGCCGCACAGAACCTCGTATCCGGGCGTCAAGAACGGTGTAAACTAGATAACGGTTATGCGCCATGCAAACTAGTGAGCATATAAATGCAATTTTATTCATATGTTGCGCATATTTCTCCAGGAAAATAATGTAATTTTCGCTATTAGAATATAAAAATTTATTAATATACAAATTTTCAGTTCGAAAATCCGCGGTACGCCAAACTAAAAAGATCCCGTGAGGATACTGATAAGTTGGATAGGGTTCAGCGACGCGCCACGAAACTAATTCCGTCACTACGCAACAAGTATAACGAAGATAGGATTAAAGAGTTAGACTTGCATTCACTCGAGACTAGGAGATTAAGGGGAGAGCTTATTAAAGTTTTGAAAATCGTTAATAAAATTGATAACGTAAATTTTGACAAAGTGTTCATTTTTGATAATAGCAATACTCGTAATAGTGGATTTCAAGTACGTGGTAGGCGTTTCATTACTAACATCGCTAAAAACTTTTTTACATTTAAAGTAATTGATAAATGGAATAATCTTTCCGCGTCCGTCGTGAACTCTACCAGCGTTAATATGATTAAAAACCGTTTAGATAAGCATTTTAAAAATATTAACGTCGTTTAAAATAAAACAATTATCAACAGGAGCTCTGGGGGTGATAGTCGAGGTTTGAGTCTTTTGACGATTGATGCCAGCTTATGACATGCCAGCGTGTGATATGGCAGCGTTAAATTTATATTATTTAAAAAAAAAATTAGACTAACACGAACTTAGATGTAGCTCGTAGCGTAAACTAACCCACTTTTTGTTATACTTTTCATACTTTTTTTCTCATCCTCTCTTTACTTGCATGTCTGTAGTTTGCATGGTATGACAGTTTCTTTTGAGTTAAGACTATGTTTGCATGGTTTGTAATCGTTCTTATTTTACTTCTTTTCATCTTTCACCCCTTTCCTACTCTCTTCGACTATTTTTCCGACTTGTCGGCAGGTGCCGGCGGATGATGATGGCGAGTCTTTTTCTCTCTTTTTCTGAATGATAGGTTTTGCTAGTTACTTAACCACTTATTCTCTTCTTTTAACTCCCTATTCTCTTCTTTTAACCCCCTACTCTCTTCTTTCTCTCGGGCTAACCTTAGAGTGGATCTTAGGGTCTTTGTTAGCCTTAGCTTCTGTAGATCCCCTACACACACACACACACACACACACACACATATATATATATATATATATATATATATATATATATATATATATATATATATATATATATATATATTATTATGTTAACCACTCCGTTTATGGCCTTGGGCAGTTCGAAGTTGACAGGGGTTCTGGTTAGGTGGCAGCAACGGATTTGTTACTCTTGAGTAGCTGGTACTGTATAGGGAACCGCAGTAATTTTTTCTTATACTCCTCTCCGATTTCTTCTTGTAGTGGATTGGAGGATTCTGTGAAGCTGACTAAATTCTCTAAGGTTCCCCGATTCTTCTTGTGACGTATTGGGAAATTATTTTTCTGTATTTAAGACTAAGTTCTCTGAAGGGAGCAAGGCTCGGAAGAGAAGACAAAGATATTCTCTTACTGTAGTTTACTGCTAAAATGTTACAGGTAATGCTCAGCCTCTAAGTCAGATCAATTAAAATCAGAATGACAATTTGAAAAGTTATTTAACCTTATACAGGCAATTTTTTGGTGACATCATTATTATTTTATGTTGACCTGTTTTGTTTTTTATTCTCAATAGGCTGAATTATTTTGCAAAATATTTGAAGATAAGGTAAATATTTTAGCTGTAGTAATGACTAGACTGATAACAAGATACTGTATTTGAAGATGAAGCCATATTTTTGTTTTAAACCGCATGTTGACATCTCTGATGTTATCATGATCTGCCGAGTTAACTAAAAATGGAAACTGAAATATGCATTTTATTATGAATTACAATTAAACATGCATATGAGCAAAAATTAAATGCTTAAGATTTAAAATTAAACGTTAAGCAACACATTACTTCATCTTTTACAACGAAGAAGGAATGCATACAGAAAATGAACATTTCAGAATTTAACACGATTACATTATTAAGCTAAATCTAAAAAAATTATTAAGTAATTTAAAAAAAAATAATTCACCAATTATTATAAAATAGAAAGCAAATCAAAAATTTATCCAAACTCGTGTCAGCGTTATGCGAATTTGGACTCTATATGTCAAAATGAATATAAGAATTATATGAATGAATATAAGAATATGAATATAGGAATTATTCATTGTTTTTATATATATATATATTATATATTATATATATATATATATATCAAAGCTGGGCACTTGCGGTTTTTTTTGCGGTACTGCGGTACTGCGGTACTACCGCACTACCAAACCGGTACCGCATAAACGCAGTACCGCAAAGGATCGCTGAAAGTACAGCAGTACCGCTACCCCGCATTTTTTGCGGTACTGCGTTATGCGGTACCGGTTTGGTAGTGCGGTAGTACCGCAGTACCGCAGTACCGCAAAAAAAAACCGCAAGTGCCCAGCTTTGATATATATATATATATATTATATATATATATATATATATATATATAATTACAGGTGAAACTTACCTAAAACGAACAGCGACAAATTGCCGACGATAGTGAAAAAAGCACTAATCCCTTTGAAAAATAGGTAAGCATATATGTTTGGAGACAAAATAGTCACGAGTCCAATAGGAAAGAGCAAATAAGCGATTATTCTGAGTACTTTCCTCCGTCCATATCTGCAGATATTGATAAATAATAACAGAATGTTACTTTGCAATCTTAGTTTTACATCTTAATACTGTTACAGTAGTTTGTTTACACACACACACATATATATATATATATATATATATATATATATATATATATATATATATATATATATATATATATATATAGGGTGCCGTAAACAAATTCCCTATTTTTATTTGCCCGTTATTTTATGAAGAATATATATATTTTATTATTGGGGGTTTCTTCAGAAAAGTAACAATTTTGGGGATTTTGTTCCACATATGCTTGTATGCATATACCTATAGTGGTCTACGGATCACCAATTTGATGTGGCCAAGAAAGTAGGCTCACTATAATTTATGAATTAAATTAAAATGAATAATTAGGGGTCACCAGCTTGGGCCAACAGCCCAAACAAACGATATTTAATAAGGAGAGAGAACTTACTTTGTTGTTTTATGTTTAATTAAGAAAATAAATCAATTATTTGTTCACAGTGATTAACAATTCTATAACGGTATTTATAGTGATTAACAATTCTATATGGTATTCATATTATGTTAAAAATGACTGATTAATAGCAATAAGAAATGGTTATACAGTAGGGCGGGGCGAAAATATATCGAACTCAAGTTGTCAGTATGGAACATGGCTGAAATGGTGCTCTAGTACTCACCTATCATAAAAACATCAACTTTTATAGCCTATGAATATGTGCATTCTCGCAAGTTTGACCTCAATTTTGAAGAAAAACCAAAATTTTGAAGCAAATTTAGTTTGGTTAAAAATTATAACAATATTTCGTTTTATAAACCAAAACATGTGAAGTGTAACTGCTATCCTCTTGTTGATTCACTTAAAATTTGACTTCGTTTCCCTCTCTAGCCGAGATTTCTTGCTGAGAATAACCATTCCATGGCGGGCGTCATGTCCGTAGACTTTTTCACTTGCAGAGGAGATTTCCTTCACATTTCTTTCAACTGCCTGGGAATGACACGGGTATGTGTCAAGAATTATGGGTTTTTGGCAGTCATCAGTGCTACTTATAACATCAGAGAGTAAGGAAGGAAAACTAATATCCATTTCGTTCCAATCAATCATATCCATGTAGGTCGAAGCTGAGAAGTTGATCCTGATGGATTTGATGGATTTCTTATCAAACATTCGAATTTCACCCGATATAACACTCCTTTTCGCTTGTAGCACCTTTTCGACTGCTAGCTTCCGAATATTCTTATTCTTGTCAGCGATAGTAGATAATAGGATATTTTCAGGATGACAAAAGCAACAGTTGTTTTGTAACACAGGACGAATAATGTCTTCGTCGATTGTATGTAGTTTTTGATAGAGCTCAATCATGAAGAAAAAGTTTTTGGCCCCATCCTGGCAAGACCAGTTTGCTTTGATATATAGAACCATGCAGGAGCATAGAAGTTCAGTATGAAATGAGCAATCCTTTGAAGTGTCTCTGATGGTTTTTCATGCGACATGTAAGACGTAAGAGACGATTTGCTTTTGGTCTGTTCTTTGGATCAAAGTTCAGATCCTTGCTGATTTTGCCCTTTGAACTTCTAGGTCCTGTCGTTTGCCCGTCAAGAACTTCCAGGTATTCCATTTGATTTACGTGTATTTATACTAGTTGCATCACAAACTATTACTTTTAAAGTCGATGCAGAGTTGGTGTCAGTAATTACTGATATAATTTCTTTAGCAATATCACTTGCCCTTCCATTTTCAGGAGTGACATGGTCAATATATTCGTTTCCTGGAAATGAAACTAATACATAGTGATCTTCATTCAAAGTCTGCTGGCATTCTCCCACCTTTTAAAGAGTTTTAGCAATTTTTTCATCAAATCCAAGGCAAACTATTCCTTTATTCTGTTCTTCATGCTTCTTTCTCTCTATGCTTCTCCACAAGGTTCTTTGACGACGTAGTTTACTGGGATCACTCGTAGTATTTTCAGATAATAGATTAAGTTCTTTTAAGACAGCATTAGCAATTAAACAAGCATCACGGTTGCTTATCTTGCACCGATCAACTGCCTTGCATAATTCTGGATATTGGTGTCCATTTTGAGAAGTGCTAGCTTCTGTATCTAACTCGTATTCGCTCAATTCGAAATCTTCATTTTGATGACCTTTTTCACTTTCAGAGCTGATCTTACCAATATCTCAAGGATTCAACTGCATTTCCTGGACAAAACTCTTTTGTTTATCTTTAAAGAACTGTCTTTTATGCTTTCTGTTTTCCATTTGTTGTAGTTTTGAAGTTTTCACTTTGTCCGATTTACCTATATCATTTTTCGCTCAGTATGTTCATCAATCCAGAACGCCCATTCATCATTCGGGATTTTCTCCGCCTTAGCGCATTTACACTCACTTCTTTTACGAGAACCGGAGGCATAACACTTGCAGCAACATATGTCAAATAAATTTCTGAAGGAATCATATTTACTTTGATAAGTGCTGGAAGATCTTTAACTCATGGGATATTTTCTAAGTTCTTGTCCCTTCACAATTAATCTCTTTACCTTACTTACTATGCTTTTGAAGTCGATTGTTGGAACGAAAGCACGGATATACAGGGTGGGCCGTAAGTTTCCATACATAGGAAAAATAAACATTTTTTTATGGACAACCATTTTTATTTATATAATATGCTCTACATGGTTGCCATTGTTTTGAAAACACATTTCAATACGTGTTCCCCACTGTTGATGAACACGCATTAGCACAGTTGACGTTATGCTTGTAATGGCGTTGGTGATACGTTCCTTTAGATGATTTATGTCTCGTATCTTTTCCTGATACACCATGGCCTTCAAGTGCCCCCAAAGATAGAAATCAAGGGGGGTGAGATCTGGGGATCTGGGAGGCCACTCCACAGGACCACGCCGACCAATCCAAGCATCCGGAAACTGCTGATCCAAATACCGACGCACGTATTTAAATTTTCCTATGTATGGAAACTTACGGCCCACCCTGTATATATATATATATATATATATATATATATATATATATATATATATATATATATCATTTACTTCTTCGCGATAATTTCAGCGTATTTCCGAGTGCTAAATGTTGCTGTAATGAGCTTATGCTTAAGATAAGCTTTGCATACATCCTCACAAGTTGGTAGTTGGTTGCCAGGAAGCTCTGCTGGCGTTCCGGAAAAAGAATGCTTCACTTTTTCTGTTGTTATACCAGAAGAGGCCATTGTAAACTATGCTATTAATCTGAACCAAAATAAAACAAAATGCTGAATCAGGAAACACATGATAGGTTAAACAAATGATAAGTCACAAATACATATGTAGGCTCACAAATACACATGTTGGCACAAAAATACACGATAGGTCAAACACATATGGGTCCTACATTTTAAAATAAGCAAAAACAATGTTTATTAATGGTTTTTTGATAGACATTGACATTAATTGAGTTTATTGTTGAGATACGCATACCTATGAGGGGAAAAATTAATTTAACGAAACATGCTAAAAAGGATCTTTTGTGGCCTTTGTTCACAATTTATTTTTTCATAGTTGCCAGCACCGAAATTAATATTTCTAAAAGATATGACATTACTTAATCAGTGACTACCCGGGCATCGTTTTCAGCATGTTTCATTAAATTAAATTTTTTTATCCCACCCTATTATACAGTCTAATTGTTAAGTAAATACACTAATTCAGGTAGGCTAATGAGATATGCAGAGGTGAACACAGAATAAGTAATTAAGCCAATAATAACTGAAATAATGAAAGTACGGTATAGTAGAGTAAATGGATTAGGCAAGTGAAATGAAATGCATAGATGAGCAAATAAGCAAGCGAATACAAATATGTAAGATAATTGAATAAGGTAAAATAATTGTACAGGCCAACCGCAGTCGTAATGAGAGAGTTAGTTTGCCGGTTGTTTCGTACACTTTTGGGTATAGCCTATTCTTGAGGCTGCGGTTACACTATGCAAGCTACGCGGTAATTGCTTAACACGAAGGCAAGGGTAGCCTTGTGACTTGTAGCCTACTAGAAGGTTTACGGACTCTGGCTTCGAAGGGTTGCTTCTGCAGGCGGAATGGCCTTACCGGCGAGAAGATGAGTGTTGAGGGCCGGTAGAGACTTGTTTGAAAGAGGGCCAACGGAAACTCCCGCAGCAGTGATGTTGCTTCTTGCAGGATGAAATTGGAAAGGGCCTTACTTGATGATTGACTTCGTGTATGCTCGACCAGAGCCTTGAAGGAAAGGAAGAGCGGGCCGCTATCCGGTCTTCGTCGGAGAGCGGGTGGCGTGACGAGTGGTGTTACTGACGAAGGCGCTGAGAGAGAGACGTAACGACAAAACGAGAAGATGGCAAGTGAGAGCGATTTTAGAAAGAACCTGCATTTTATAGGCCTTGGTTACGTTCTCTGGTGGTCATTTCGGGAAATACCACAAAATCTGTGTTTCCTCCGTGGGCCTGTTTCATGTCCACGTGTCTAGCTTTTGTTTTGATTCCATGATGTTTGAGAACGGCGAGGAAAGGAGTTTCCGGTCGGTCTCAGTAGTATAGCCGCAAAAGGGGAGAGTGCAGGAATGTTGCAATGCTGCAAATGGGCGGGGTTGTTGCAAAGAGGGGGTTGGGGTGGTATGCAACATGTTGCAAAATGGGGGTGTTATGCAACATGTTGCAAATGGGGTGGGGTGTTGCGAGAGGGTGTTGCAAAACAAATTCCCCCAAAAGGGGGGTGGGGATGCTGCAGGTGCAACAAGGAAACTTGGAGGCGGCGTTATCCCCCAAGAGAAAGGAGAGAAAGGAGGAGAGGTGTTCACCTGGCAGGAGCCAAGTGCATATTAAGACTTCAGCCGAGTAGGCGTTGTCTTATAGGCTCCTAATTAGCCAGTTGGCTGAATCAGCCAGTTGGCATAGAAGGAGCCAAGGGGGGAGGGGTACACCTGAAGGGGAGAGAGAGAGAGAGAGTGAGAGTAGCGGCCTCTGATTGCAAGGGCATGCAACTTGGAGGCGGAGTTCTCCCCCAAGCTATTTTCGTTTACCTAACCTAAGAGGCCTCTAAGGGGTTTTCCCAAAGAGCCAGAAAGAGAAAGGACCAGAGGTCCTTGCTCGGCTGGGAGCCGAGCTTGAATGACTCCGTCATCAGTTTCTCACTCTTTTATAGACCTCTAATCGGGCTGAGTTGCCAGATAGCGCCATGTATTCAGGCTTAGTTGCCAGATAGCAATATTTAAAAACCATATATTAATCAAAATACCACAATATATTTATATGATGGTAGTTAATCAATACAGAATTTATTTTAATTGTTGGAATTAAGAAGATTCAACTGTTTATTAAATAAATAATTTAAACACACGCTCTTTACAAAATAAATCACTTAATTCCTATTTTATTGTAAATATCGAATAACAGTGGGAAAAACGAAAGGAGAAGAAACCTTGCGAAGAAAGTTGAAATAAACCAAAACACACGCTCATCCATTCCCCCCAATCTCCTCACACATCTGTGTGCACACACGCACACGCACACACACGCCTCTGTACATATCATGTGAATGAAAATCAGAAAAAAAATGCCAAACGTATATTTTGTCAATCCTTATAAGAACTTAATTCCGCTTTTCATGTCCACTTCACCTGCTCTGCCCTACCTTTACGGTCTTATTAAAACCCACAAACCTGGTAACCCTATGCGCCCTATTATTAGCTCGGTGGGCTCTATTACTTATAAACTCTCCAAATGGCTTGTCAAAGTCTTGTCCCCCATTCTCGGAACTATCTCTGATTCACATGTAAAAAATTCCATGGATCTTACGGAAAAATTGAATAATGCACGTACTGAAACTAACGATAAATTGATTAGTTTTGATGTTTGTTCATTGTTTACAAAAGTGCCGATTGACGATATGCTTGACTTTCTCTCCCAAGAATTACATAAGTATGACCTGCCACTACCTTCACACATTGTTTTGGAACTCATTAAGCTTTGCATCAAAGACTGTAAATTCACTTTCAATAACGAGTATTATCAACAAGTTTTTGGGATGGCTATGGGCAACCCCTTATCGCCCCTCCTCTCCAATATTTATATGGAGTTTTTCGAAATTACCTATATTCCGAGAATCCTGGGGTTGGCATCCCTTGGTTGCGGTACGTCGACGATATTTTGTGTATCTGGCCCATGAATCGTGACCTGGATAGCTTCCTCCTTCAGTTAAATGATCAAGTCCCCTCCATTAAGTTTACTTTAGAAGTTGAGCAAGACAATTCAATCCCATTTTTGGATGTGCGTGTACATAGGGAAAGCCCAGGTTTTAAGTTTAGTATCTATTGGAAAACGACAAACAATTTGTCCTACGTACACTTTTACTCGGGACATGATACCCCCACTAAGAAGGCCATATTTTCATCAATGTTTCTCCGCGCCCTTAGGATCGCCAGTCCGGAATACATCGATGCCGAATTGGAAAAAATCAACGGTATTGGAAGTAATTTGTGTTATCCATCTGCGTTTATGGAATCTTGTCTCAACAAGGCAAAACGAACTTTCTATCGTGTCAATATTAACACTCGTACTTTGTCAAAAATATTTTAGTACTTCCATTTTTCCCGGGCTTTTTAGGCATTGCTAATGTACTTAAACTTTTGGATATTAATGTAGTATTTTCATATAACAATATTGTGAAAAATATCATAGTAAAAAATAGCCCTACCAATAATTCAGGCATTATCTATAAAATTGGTTGTAAACAATGTGATTCCTTTTACATAGGTCAGACGGGAAAGGATTTGCACACACGTATAAAACAGCATCAATATTCCGTTAGAACAGGACAGTTGTCCAGTGCCCTTTTTGTCCATTTGTCAGAGTTATCCCACTGTATTGATTGGAATAATGCTTCAGTTTTATTCCATTCAAGCAACATTGTTAATAGAAATTTCTTGAGTCTGCCATTATCCAACTTTCAAATAACTTCAACATAAGCAAAGGTCTTTTTCAACTCGATCCTGTTATGTTGAATTCCTTTAAAGCAGATTTAGATAAGAAGTGTAAAACATTAAATCTTTGGTAAACTTGTCTTCTACTTTATTAACTTTTAATTTGCATTTTATTTTTTTATATATCGAAACCTGACCATAGGCAGCAATGTGTTAAAACCCGGACAGAGTTCCAGTATAAATTTGTATTTTTATAATCCATTTGATCTTGTGCTAAAAATCGATTAACTTTTAATTTGCATTTTTTTTTTTTTATATATATCGAAACCTGACCATAGGCAGCATTGTGTTAAAACCCGGCAGAGTTCCAGTATAAATTTGTATTTTTATAATCCATTTGATCTTGTGCTAAAAATCGATATTTTTCCTTACAATCTGTACGCCTCACTGGTAATCCTTTAAGGTTTTAATTTTTAATTTTTATTATTTTTACTTCCTGTTTATTGTATATATATGTATGTATGTATGTATGTATGTATTTGTATATATAGATATGTATATATATATATATATATATATATATATATATATGTGTGTGTGTGTGTATGTATGTTATTTATTTTTTCTTTTTTCTTTCTGTAACCTATATATAGGCTTAACCTTTTTATGTACTTCAGTGTTCCTGAGGATGTCATTAGACGAAAGCGCTTGAGCACCATTTTGTGTTTCCTTCCTTCGTGGTTTTATTCATCATAAATATTTTTCACGTGTTACCTTCGTGAAATAATTTTCATATATATATATATATATATATATATATATATATATATATATATATATAAATTGATTTTCACCTTAAAGTGAATTAAAACATTAACTTTATTACTATTTTTATTATAAATATCGAATAACAGTGGGAAAGGAAACTTACGAGGATAGATGAAAATAAACCAAAACACACGGTCGTATTCTCAAATCTATACACACACACACACACACACACACACACACACACACACACACACACGAGGAAAGGATTTCCGAGAATCTGGGTCAATTCGAATCACACCTGATTGCCCAGAGGCCTTTTTTGACCATAATTTTACCTTTCTTCCAGTCAACTCGAGCAAAACCTCTCTTCACTCCGATTCTTAGCAAACCTGAAAGTACTAATAATTATATATATATATATATGCAGGGTGTTTGAAAACTTTCTGTACAAATTGTAATGGGGGATAGGCAACACCAAGACAAACCCTTTTCGTCTATAAGTGTATGTCCGCTGACGTCACCATTCGGCGCGAGAGGGCGCCGCTGCAATTGGCTAAAAGGTGAAGTGGGCTAGACTCGCGCTTGCCGCGGGCATTCTTAAATCGGACGTAGTACGCGTAACATGGAGCGCTTCACGACTGCTGAGATGGCTGACATGCATATGGTGTATGGGGCTGCCAATGGAAACGGAAGAGCTGCTGTGAGGTTGTACCGACAGCGCTTCCCAAACAGACGTGTGCCAAACCACCAAACGTTTGCGCATTTGCATCGGCGACTGCGAGAAACTGGAACATTCCATGCAAACATGCATGACACTGTCGGGAGAGAAACGTGCGCACTCCTGACATGGAAGAAGAAATCCTACGGCGATTTGAGGACAATCCAAGCGCAAGCACGCGAGGTGTTGCACGTATCCTCGGTGTGAACCACGACCTGGTCTGGAGAGTGTTGCACGAGCAGCAGTTACATCCGTTTCATCGTCAGAGAGTCGAGGCATTACAACCTCGGGATTGCCCTCTTCGTGTGGAATTCGCACGCTGGTTTCTGCAGCAGACAGCGGTGCAGCCTAATTTTCCGGCTTATGTGCTGTTCTCAGATGAGGCCTGTTTCACACGTGAGGGTGTGTTTAACATGCACAATTCTCACGTGTGGGCGCACGCAAATCCACATGCTACACGGGTGCATGCTCATCAAGAACGGTTCGCCGTCAATGTTTGGGCGGGTATCGTCCATTGCAAGTTGCTGCTCGTGCAACACTCTCCAGACCAGGTCGTGGTTCACACCGAGGATACGTGCAACACCTCGCGTGCTTGCGCTTGGATTGTCCTCAAATCGCCGTAGGATTTCTTCTTCCATGTCAGGAGTGCGCACGTTTCTCTCCCGACCAGTGTCATGCATGTTTGCATGGAATGTTCCAGTTTCTCGCAGTCGCCGATGCAAATGCGCAAACGTTTGGTGGTTTGGCACACGTCTGTTTGGGAAGCGATGTCGGTACAACCTCACAGCAGCTCTTCCGTTTCCATTGGCAGCCCCATACACCATATGCATGTCAGCCATCTCAGCAGTCGTGAAGCGCTCCATGTTACGCGTACTACGTCCGATTTAAGAATGCCCGCGGCAAGCGCGAGTCTAGCCCACTTCACCTTTTAGCCAATTGCAGCGGCGCCCTCTCGCGCCGAATGGTGACGTCAGCGGACATACACTTATAGACGAAAAGGGTTTGTCTTGGTGTTGCCTATCCCCCATTACAATTTGTACAGAAAGTTTTCAAACACCCTGTGTGTATATATATATATATATATATATATATATATAGAAAGAAAGAGAGAGAGAGTTTTGTTCATTAATAAATAAAGGAATATGCTTGTATCTTTTGCAGCCGTCAATCCTTATATATATATATTATATATTAATATATATATATATATAATATATTATATATAATTGAATTTCACCTTAAAGTGAATTAAACATTAAAAAAATCACTAAACAATTAAAAGAAACCTTACGAAGATAGGTGATTGTATATATAATAAAAGAATGAACAAATCGTGCACACACACACACACACACACACACACACACACACACACACACACACACGAGGAAAGGATTTCCGAGAATCTGGTCAACTCGAAACACACGGTCGTCCCCCCTCCTCCCTCCTCCCCCAATCTCCTCACCCCATCTGTGTTTGTATATATAAACGAATGAACAACTCGTGCACACACACCACGCACACGCACACACACACACACGCCTCTGTACATATCATGTGAATGAAAATCAGAAAAAAAATGCCAAACGTATATTTTGTCAATCCTTATATATATATATATATATATATATATATATATATATACAGTGGTGTAGTGCTGTGGGAACGCATGGGAACGGCGTTCCCTTATTTTTTTGGTAGACGGAACGGCGTTCCCTCACTATTTCAAATAAATCCGAACTTACAAATCTCTAACGTCATGAAATTTTAATTCCCACCCCTAGAAGAAATATGAGAAAGAATCATTAACTGTTTCATTTCTTTTCGCTTCGACTGAGGCAATGCTAGCCTATAAAGATCAGGTGAAACAGTCACCACGGCGTACCAGTTGTTAACTTTTTTTTTTAGTTAATCATTCCAGTTGTTAGCTATTTTTATTGATCGTACTGGATGTCATATATCTAATGACACTGGAAATACTGCATCTTCAACCTTGGAATATATCCTAATATCCAGTGCATATGACCTCAAAATATCCCTGAAATTGGTCAGATTTCAAAAGATTTCCCGGGGGCTTACAGTGCCCCCGGACCCCACTGCTGTATGGGCTCGCCGCGCTAGCCATTGTCCCCCCCCCCCGCATCTGAGTAATACTTTCAAATTGCGTTCCCTCACTTCTTTATTTAGCACTACACCACTGTATATATATATATATATATATATATATAAATTGAATTTCACCTTAAAGTGAATTAAAACATTAAAAAAATCACTAAACAATTAAAAGAAACCTTACGAAGATAGGTGATTGTATATATAATAAACGAATGAACAAATCGTGCACACACAGACACACACACACACACACACACACACACACGAGGAAAGGATTTCCGAGAATCTGGTCAACTCGAAACACACGGTCGTCCCCCCTCCTCCCTCCTCCCCATAATAATTAACTCTTTCTCGCCGAATTGGAAAAGCTTTTCACTCCGCCTTAGACCCAGCGAGTGCGGAACGCCGATATGCTTGTATCTTTTGCCAGCAAATTCCATTCACGTAACCTGGAGCCCATTAATTCCGCTTTCTTTTTCGGAAGGTCCAAATCTCTCACGAGATCATTCAGCATAACCTGCGTTATCATACGTTGCTTATTTGATTCAGGTTGCTGAAAGTCTGTATCTTTAGTGTCATCAATTTCCATTGGTTCAACTTCAGACTCTTCATCCAGTGTCTATGACTTTGGGGGAGTTGGAATTGGGTTATCATCGTCATGTAGTACTGGTCTCATGGCAGATGCAAGATTTGGGTATTGAATTTTAAGTTTATTTTTGGCAGAGAATCCTGAAACGTTACTCATACAAAAATAGCAAACTGTTAGGTGATCCTTGGGCTCTCTCCAAATCATTGGTATGGCAAATGGCATAGATTTGCGGGTACCTTTAATCCAACCCCTAAGAGTGACGGCCCAGGAAATGCATGAGATATGAGGTGCCCAGGATTTGTCTTGGTCGCCTACCTTACATCCAAAATAAAGTTCGTAAGCCTTCTTCACGAGTGGGGCCATCGTCTTCCTCTGTGCCATTATGGTCAGTTCTCCACATACGTAGCAAAATCTATCTCTGGGATTAATACAGTTTCGATTCATGCTGGCGGAAAATTATTGAAATCACGGAAAACTTTTTGGAATGAAAAACCAATTTTTTTCTACTATGAAAAATTTTAAAATTTGAGCAAAACTTGAAAAAAAATTCTTTCTTTTTATTAAAAATCTGTTTAAATAGCTATATTTTTTTAATGCAAAAAATACTATTAAATATAGTTAACCTGGAAAAAAGAAAGTAAAATTAAATTAGTACACTTAATTTTAACTAATATTTGGGAAAACTCTGAGTAAATGGAAATATTATTTTCTCGAAAACTGTGGGTGATAGAAAACTTCTGAAACCATATTTGGAATCACCATCAAAAGTTCTATAAGAAACACCAAATAGTTTTCAAGAAACAAAAATGTTGTTCCCTAGTGTAATTAACTCTTTCTCGCCGAATTGGAAAGCTTTTCACCGACCTTAGACCTACAGTTTAACGTGGATTCAGAAATACATCTCGTCAGGGAATGATTGCTCACTATTTCATCGAGATAATTAAAGTTCATATACAGGACCAGCATTGTCTATAAGATCTGTGGCGCGTGTAGCCTTCAGAAGAGGTGCCAGATACCATTGTATACATTATTATGGAGAGTTGCCAGATACCATTGCTCAGGTACACAGTTGCCAGATTGTACCATTTATTTTCTTTAAAGTTGGTTTAGAATTCCGCTAGTAGGTTTAGAAGGCGTAACATGATATAATTAACCAAAAAGAATTAAGTAAAACAACATCGCATCATTCTGTTTATTATAAATATATAGAAAATAAATATTCATTTCAATAATAATAGAAATGAGGAATATGCATATAATCCGTCAATATAACAGTACAGGAGAAATATATATACACACACACCACACACACACAATTATGGAGATATATAGAAAATAAATATACATTTGAATGATCAATAATAATAGAAATGAGGAATATGCATATAATCCTTCAATATAACAATACAGGAGAAATATCACACAAATATGTTAAATATATAAATACATTTCACTTTTTTTTTCAAAATACTAAACTCGCACTTAATCGAGTTTACAATTACATCATTATTGCTCTGCATTACGCAGTATATGCGGTTTAATAATATTTCACCGCTTTAAGTATAGGGAAACCTGTACTCGATATGAAGGGCTTTCATATCGTTCAGTACTATTTTTGTTCCCACTTTACAACCGGTTGGTAAGTCATCTTTAAATACGTCTAGAATACAATCAAAAGCACGCACAAAGAGTTCATCGTTAGCTACATTATTAAACACAAGTTTATAAACACGCTTTTCCAATCGAGGGTTTATTTCTACCGACCCGAGCTTTTCAATCGTCAACTCGTCTTCACTCAACATAGCTGCAATTGAAAT